>CAUYRH010101118.1:0-52766 GCA_963574655.1 Perodicticus potto
AGCGCCTGTAGTCCCAGCTACTTGGGAGGCGGAGGCAGGAGACTCGCTTGAGCCCAGAAATTAGAGGTTGCTGTGAGCTGTGATGCCATGGCACTCTATCCAGGGTGACAGCTTGAGGCTCTGTCTCAAAAAAAAAAAAAAAACATAAAATTTTATGGTTCTTAATCTAAACATTTTATATTTCTTCCTTTTGGAAAATAACCTCCATGCTATCAGCCACCATGTGTGCACACTACACAGTTGGATCGGTTCTGTCACGGTCTTTAAGGTGATAGGGGTCCCGCCATTACCATCCTCCAGGATTATTTTCAAATGGGTTTTTTGGGGGAACATTTTGCCTACAGTATTGGTGGTAGAATATACTATGATATGGATCATCTCTGCTTCTGTATTTCTTTATTTATTTATTACTAGACCTCAACCACAATCTTCATTTTTCCCTTCTGCTTCTCTTTGCCTATAGGATATTCTATGTGTAGTCATGTATTTTGTATTAATATAAGAAATCTTCATATCTGTTTTATAATTTTTATGCTATTGGATACTTATAATCAAAACTTTTACTAGGGTATTGAAGAAATTTAGTCTTATTTGAAAATAAAAAAGAAAAAGAAATGCTAGGTCAAAAGGTGTGTATATTTTTATTTTTAATTTTGTTTTTCTGAGTCCAGATCTTGCTATGTTGCCCAGGCTAGAGTGCAGTGGCTATTCATAGGTGCAATCATAATATGCTACAGCCTTGAATACCTGGGCTCAAGCAATCCTCCTGCCCCAGCCTCCTGAGTAACTGGGTTTAGAAGTATGAGCCATCTCGCCCAGCAATTTTAATTTTAATAGATATTTTCAAATTGCTTTCAAAAATGCTGTAACATCTGCTATGGTTTGAATGTTTTCACCCTCTGGAACTAATGTTGAAATGAAATCCTCAATGTAACAATATTAAGAGGTGGAGCCTCTGCCCTCGTGAATGATAAATGGGTTACTGGGTGAACGGGTTCTCACGGGAATGGGTTAGTTACCACAAAAGTGGCTTGTTGTAGAAGCCAGTTTGGCTCCCCGGCGGGCCATGGCTACGCGATGCCCCAGGTTGCCTCAGGAGACTACAGAGAGTCCCCATTAGCAAGAAGGCCCTCAGCAGTTGTGGTTTTTGATCTTGGACTCCCCAGCCTCTAGAAGTGTTTTTCCTTTATAAATAACCCAATCTCAGGTATTTAGTTAATGAAATAAAAAACAGACTGAGATACCATCTATGAGCCATAGACGTCATGGCACTCCACCGATGCCAAATAGTGAGACTCTGTCTCAAAAATAAATAAATAAATAAAATAAAAGTAATCTTTTCCCTGCATCTCCATTAGCAATAAGTACGATCAGTCTTTTAAAATTGTGATCATTCTTACAGAAGTAAAGAAATACCCCACTGTTACTTAAATTTACATTTTCCTTATTATTAGCGTAAATTCTTGCTCCATGAGTCACCTACTTGCATCCTTTGCTGATGTTTTCGTCTTTCTTTAAAAAAATAATTCATTGCTTTAATTAGTTTTTACAGTTAGCTCATCAGTTTCTATTCCTCATCCTGATGAGAAAAACAGGAAAATGTTGTAAATATTGACATGTTGCTATTATCTACTATTTGAAATAAATGGAGTAAAGGAAGCTTCAAAGGGCTACAAAAAAATGGTCCAGAAGAGGTTAGAAAACCAAAAGCAAGAGAAAGGATGAAACAAGAAACCAGGATGTTTGAGCAGATGGAAATGGGATGAGCCTTGTGGAGCATGAATTGGCATGTGGTGAAAAATAACAACAAAGAAAAGTCAAGTGCTTGGGAGGGACACACACACACACACACACACACACACCCCAGCTCTCGCTGAGCGTTTCCTCTGTGCCAGGCACTGTGCTAAGCTATTGCCAACTTTTTAGTAGGTAATAGTATTAGTCCCGCTATCCATCTGTTGGAGAAACAGAGGCTTATGGAAGTGTAGTAGTAATAGCAGTAACATAATTAAGGTTGCAGTGCTGGTCAGTGGCAGAACCAGGATTGGAACCAGCTCCACCTAACTCTAAGCCCTTAGCTGGTGGGTGGTTGGGCCTGAGAACCATCCAGGAGCAGCCTGTGTGGACAAAGCTGACATTGAAAGAGCTCTGGCTGAGACTGTGCTTCTAAGGGTTGAAAGGGAAGTGGGCAAAGTCGGAAGAGCCTAAGTTGGGGTGGAGTGGTGTTCTGAGAACTGGTGTGGTTCCGTTACCCTGGGAGGAGTTAGAGAGGCTCCAGCCCCATGCGGCTGTTGAGGGCCCTGAACTGGGCCAGCTGTTGTGACAGCACCCGCCCTAGATAAAGTGACTCATCCACCCTGATGTCACACCACACCCTCAGCTGGCAATCATGGTGAAACAAACGTCACAGCAAGTTTAAGTAAGAGTAGACAGAAGGGACTGTCACTATTATTAGCTCAGTCCCCAGAGAGAGAATGAATGGCCTTGTTATCATGAAATTCCCAAGTGCCTTGACTCCTACGGCCACCTCCTTCCACCTTGTCAGCCTTTGTGACGAGAACCCCGAAGGACAAGGAGGAGCCGCTGGTGAGAGCCAGTGACCAACAGAGGGAGGCTTCTGCAGCAGCAGGGCCAGGAGCTCAGGGTCCTGAGCTGCCCACGTGGGCCCCATGGGCCAGTCTCCGGCAGAGGGAGGCTTCTGCCTCACAGGGAGTGGTGAGTCGCTAGGAAATGTGGAGGCCTGGAATCAACATGAAGGTCGACCCTCTCCAGATGGGTCCCCCCCGGCCCCCATTGCATCTCATGTGCAGCTGTGTGTCCATTGGACCTTGGGGGGTGAAAAGAACAGGGAGGGCATTGCTTTTGCATGGCATTCGAAGCACCCAAGCTGGGCTCTTCTCTTCCATACTTCCCTACCGCGCCCGGCAGCCCAGCTGCCATGTGGGTGGCTCTGCTTTCTGTGCCTCTTCTGCCTCCAACAGCCTTCGTCCTTGGGTCCTGGGCCCTGATCCCTGGGCCAGTGTCATTCAGCCATGGTAGCTCATTCCGCTTCTCTCTAGCTCTTCTTGGGTTGATTTCTCACATTCCATAGGAAGAACTTGAACCTCCCACCCTAGTTCAAGGCTGTGCTGCATCATGGAATAAAAAATTGCTCAGAGTCTGACGCAGCTGGGTCTAAAGGCCTTTCTTCCACTGACTACTGACCAGGTGGTACGGCTCTGGCCAGCTCAGTCTCTGGACCTCAGTACAGAGAGTACTGAGGTCCATCTGTACAATGAGGACAGTGGTATCTCTTTGGAAGGTCCCATGTCAGAATCAACCTAACAGTGTCCTGAAAGGGTTTTGCACACAGGGGTGTGACAAATGGTTGCTTTTCTCCTTCTGGCACACTGATTATCCAGATCCCATACTCCCGTTATGCCCAGCCAGGCAGTCCCAGGAATCTACCTGTATGATGCCAAGTTGAAGTCATCCTTATGCAACCCAGAGATCTCCCTGGGGTGCCCAGCTCCACTCCGCCCCTACTCGTGGCTAAGCGACACCCGGCAGCTCAATTATACTGCACCACCTCCATCTGGAGCCAGCGTGGATGTGCCGCCAAAGTCGTGAGAATTTTCAGGGTACGATTATTTATCACAGCCCAACAGGGCCAGCCAAGGCCTCAGAGAAAGGAAGATAGGGTAGAAATGTGCCTCAGAAACTCGGTTCTGGTTTTCTGCTTTGTCACTAACTAGCTCTCTGTCCCTGGCAAGTCCTTTAGGCCCTCTCCATGTCCCCTGTACAGAGCAATAGGCCTTCCTTCCTTCCTCCTTCCCTCTACCCTGCCCCACCTCCCTTCACCTTCAGCAGATTATGAATCAGGCATCTGGCAGTTAGGGACACAGTGAGTCAAAACAGATACAAATCTGTCCATGATGGCATCGCGGACTCAGTCTGAGGAGGCAGAGGTGTGTCAATCAAGTAAACAAGGACCAGACTGCAACCAAAGAGTGCCCTACGGGAGAGCCGTGGTGCTGGCCACGTCTGATGGTGCCATCTGGGCTCGTCAGTGAGGTCAGGGATGCATTTTCATGAAGTTGGGACTGAACAGAGATCTGGAGGACAAAGAAGCCGTCACTGGCCAAGAGGACGTGGCAGAAATGTCCACGCCCAGGACAGGGTACCTGTAAAGCCCCAATAGGTGGGTGCAAGGGTCTCAAAGATGGGAGAGAGCTGGAGGAGGAGGATGGCTGGAGGGGCCAGAAGACACAGGGTCTCACAGGCCTCCTACGCCTTGTTAAGGATTCTGGTCTTTAGTCTCTCTCTCTCTCTTTTTTTTTTAAGAGACAGAGTCTCACTCTGTCACCCTTGGTAGAGTGCTGTAGCATCACACCTCACAGCAACCTCCAGCTCTTGGACTCAGGCGATTCTCTTGCCCCAGCCTCCTGAGCAGTGGGGACTACAGGCGCCCACCACAATGCCCAGATATTTCTTGTTGCAGTTTGGCCAGGGCCGGGTTCGAACCCGACACCCTCAGTATATGGGGCCGGTGCCCTACTCACTGAGCCACAGGTGCTGCCCTGCTCTTTAGTCTCTTAAGAAGAATGGTAAGCCCTCGTATGATTTTAGGGGCAGGGGTGGAAACTCAGTAATTGTCAGAAGAATGAATTAGTCCACTGATACCTTATCTTCCAAATCATTTATCACATTAATTTGTTAGTGATTCACCAAGAGCTTGAAAATATGGACACAGCAAAGGACATTTTGGTAGACACAAGGGATGTGGAAAATCTGGCAGGTGAGGTGCAGAGAGCTCCAGCCTAGACCCTGTCACAGAGCGGTCTCTGCGCCCTCTGGGAAGATCAACTGGGCACCCCAAATCAAGGTGGGGGTGGGGAGTCAAGACAGGTGTCCTGAGGAAGAAAGGGGGACATTCCAGTATCTTTCACCAAAGATACTTTAGCTGTTTCATGACTGAGATCAGGATTAACCATTCTTCAGTATATAATGGATAGAAATAAGGAAAACCTAGTGGTTGTCTGAAGCCTTTAGTGAGCCAGACATATTCCCTAAACTATCGAGAAAAGTTCATTATCTGACAAGGTAAAATGCATATGTCCCTAACTGAAACTCATTTCATCCCTTGTGGCTCATAAAGATATTTCCTATCAATGTAACTTCACTTTCCATGATTCCATGATTAAATCTAGGAGCACAAGGCATAGACTTACTGATTGTCATGGGCAAGTTTCTTAGAGCTGTTCATCCTGAGTTTCCGCATCTGTGAATTGTCAATAATGATACCTATTTTACTGGATTAAATGAGAAAATTATGTACCATGCTTAGTGTAGTGTCTGGTACCTTTGGTAACAACTATTACATGGCAGTTATTCTGTATATGTGATATAACCATAAAGCTTCTCTAGGGACAAGCAAGGCAATGTAATCAAACAGCAGGGCCAGCAGTAAGAGGCACTAGGGAGTGGTGGAGACTGTGGCAAAGTGTAGAATTCTTTCTTGTCTAAAGAGAGCAGAGGCTCCTCATTTTCAGCCACTGTTGTCTAACTTTTTCAGAAATGCTGGGAATCCTAATTTATAATTTCTTGGCATCTAATTCAAATAAAAAACTACAAAGAATGAAGACTAAAACTAACTATGAGACACACTGAACAGGTTCTGGAGCAAAGCTAGGCTGCAAGCAACTAAAACAAAACTTCACAAAGGTGAAGCTATTCTGGTAGTCAGATGTGCCCCACAGACAAGATTCTAAAAGCCTAAGAAAGGCCACGGGGAAGCACTCTGAACATGCTCTGTGGAATGGCGACAATACAGCACCTTCCCTCAGGGAGGATTTTGAGGAGGACAATGCTTACTCAGCTAGCTCACTGGGACAGTTGCTCAAGGGTGACGAAAATCTTGGACACACCCAACTCTGGGCACACCCAGTTCAGGAAGTGGTTTCTGGAGCTGCTCTGAGGGCTGGCAGTACCCTCAATGACCACTGGGGGTCTCTCTCATACCAACGATGGCATAACCTTCCCCAGGTTGTCAAAGAAATGGCAGCCCCCGACCTGGTGCAATGAAAGGCCAGTCCAGGCCTTGGTGGGAAGATGGCTGCAGCTCCGCCGTCCTTCACAGTGATGTGGCTACCTGTTAAATGTTTACTGAAGACAAAGTTGGCCTTTAGGGGACAGCTGTCCTGCCTGCCAGCCAGCCTGACATGGAGTCTTTCTGTGCACAGAGAGCCCCTGGAGACATCCTTTGCACCCTGAGATTTCGGGAGACTCTTCAGGAGTTTCTATGAAGGTCAGTTTGGTTGCTTTCCATGTACTCTCTGACCCTGGTACCTCTTGCTGCTGCCCTACCTCATGGGGCCAAGCAAGAAATTCGTCCCAGGCGTCAAAGCACAGGCGTCCCTTTCAGGAGCAGCTTCCTCTGGAAGAAGCCCTAGTTTAGAGATCTGGGTTTGGGTTCCAGTTCTGCCACTTATTAGCCACGTGACCATGAGCAACCCTTCACCACTCCTGCTCTCAGTTTCCTCCTGTGTAAAATGGGGCTAATACTAATCTCCAAAATTGTTTGAAGTATTACATGGGAATGAATGTGTGTGACGCACTAAAGCCCAGGATGCAGGCTAGTCGTTTACTTTAGAGCAGGGCTGGGCAAACATTTTCTACAAAGGGCCAGATGAAAAAAGTTTTTGGCTTATATTGGCCTTATCGTCTCTGCCTCAACTATCCAATTCTGCCATTGGGGCAGGAAAGAGCCACAGACAGGATGTGAGTAGATGAGCATGGCTGCGTTCCAATAAAATCTTTGTTTTACAAAAACAAGCAGTAGGCTGGATTTGGCTCATTGCCCACCGTCACAGTTTGGTTTTATGAGGCCTGTGAGCTAAGAATGCCTTTTACACTTCTATAGGGCTGTACAAAGCAGGAGGAGGAGGGTGAGAATAGGTGACAGAGACCAGCCCTCATGTGGCTCACAAACACGAAGCATTTACCATCCGGCTCTTTATAGGCATTGCCTGACCCCTGCTGTAGAGCATCTCAGGAAAGTCTGAGCCCAGGTAGGAGCATCTCTGTCCCTGAGTGTTGTGGGACCTGCCTGATAAATGACAATGGAACCGGCAGGGCCAGATGAGCACTGGGGAGCCGACCAGCTCAGGCCCCAGTGCTCAGAGTCACTCTCATGACGGAGCTGGGGTGGGAGGCAGGATGGAAACTATGGTCTCAGAGTTCCCTTTTCAGTTGTCTATTTCAGTTGAGCCTTATGAGAGAGGACCAGGAAAGCCTCCAGCTGAGAATGTGCCAATAATCAAGTAAAAGGGGCTTTCATTTCCTGAATTACTTCTAGGCTGCGAAGCTGTGCTATCATCTGAAACTTCTGAGTTCTCCGTGAACTCGAGCACTCTGAGTCAGGGGGAGCCCGGGATTTCCGCCCATTGGGAGTTAGAGGCCCTGACACAGAGACCAAATAAGGGGGTTCCTATCGGGCCACTGACCTGTTCCTGAGCCAAGATGTTTCTCCTTTGTTCTAGATTCAGTCACATAAACAGGCAGAGACAGCAGGCACCAAGCTCCAGAGTAAAAGACAGAGAATAGCAAGTTGTGACAATTAGATAATGGCTCATGGCAATAATGCCTTAAGTAGAGGATGCCTGAAGCCCACATCCTTGTGTCTGTGTGTGCTGGGCAGAGGGAGCCCAGCACATGTGGACGTGGGGTGGGGGAGAGCGTGTTGCTCTTGCTGTTTTCACTCCTTCTTTCCCCTTTTCCACTGACCCCGAGACAGGACATCATTAGGTAATGGCAGCTGCATAGCCCCACTACGTTAATTCCTCCATCCACCACTAAGAACCAGTATTTCCTCCCAGTGTTGTAATGATCCAAGGAGCTCAGGACAGACCTGGTGCCGCTCAGACCTGGGGGACTCCGGGTAAGGCTTCTCTTCGTCTTCTGAAGTCATTCTCTAGCAGCTCTGGGCCTCCCGGAGGATGGTTCTGGAGAAGAGACTGCATCATTTATTTCCCTCTGTGCCTCTAAAAGTAATATGTATTTACTGCAAAAAATTGAAAAATGCAGATATATGTAAAGAAGGTATACACATTAATTTTAAGACTCACAACCAATGTAGACCTGGCACAGTGGCTCACACCTGTAATCCTAGTACTTTGGGAGGCTGAGGAGGGAGGATTTCTTGAGGCCAGGAGTTTGAGACTAGCCTGGGCAGCATGGTGAGACGCCACATCTCATGAAAAAAATACAAAAATTACCTGGATGGGGTGGCATGTGCCTGTAGCCCCAGCTACTTAGGAGGCTGTGGTAGGAGTTTGAGGCTACAGTGAGCTATAATGAAGCCACTGAAATCCAGCCTGGGTGGCGGAACAAGACCATATCTTGAAAGGAAAAAAAAAAGAACCAATCTGATTAATCCAGGAAGTGATTATTTATTGAGCATCTACTATGCGTCAGGCTCTGTTCTTGGTGCTGGGGATATAGCAGTGAACAAAACAAAAACAAAGTCCTCACCCTCATGAAACTTATATCCTAGTGGGGGATACAGCCAGTAGAGCAGAGGAAGGGGCTGGAAGCTGAGGGAACAGGCGCCATTTTTGTTATGGTGTCAGGAATAGAGCAAGCAAGGTATGTGGGTGTCAGGGGAGGAGTACTTCAGGCAGGTGGAAAAGACGGCGCCCAGGTGCTGGGTCAGAACCTTCCTGGTATGTTTAGGGGTATAAAGGAGCCCAGCATGGCTGGAGATGAGGCAGAGGGGAAGCTGGGGTGAGAACGTGTGGGGACCTGAAGGCCGAGGTGCAGACCTTGGACTATTACCGAGTGAAATGGAAAGCCATCGGAGGGTCTTAGACAGAAGAGTGATGTGATTGGTCTCATATTTCGAAATAATCATTCTGAATACAAAGTATACCGGTGCTGGGAGTGGGGGTCAGCAAGGGCAGAGGCTGGGAAAGCAACAAAGACGTTATTGCTCAGTGGCTCATGCCTGTAATCCTAGCACTCTGGGAGCCCGAGGCAGGAGGATCACTTGAGCTCAAGAGTTTGAGACCAGCCTGAGCAAGAGTGAGACCTTGTCTCTACTAAAAATAGAAAAATTAGTTGGGCATTGTGGTGGGTGCCTGTAGTCCCACTGTATAGGCAGGATCTGTAGGAGGCTGTAGCAGGAGGATCTCTTAAGCCCGAGAGTTTGGAGTTGCTATGAGCTATGAAGATGCCACTGCACTCTAGCCTAGGTGACAGAGTGAGGCCCTGTCTCAAAAAAAAAAAAAAAAAAAACATACAGAGATGTAAAGGCAAGGCTGCCCTGGTTGAAGAGGTGGAGGCAGAAGAGGGCCAGCAGCCTCTGCCCTTTCCTCTCAGTGGTCTCTGAGGGTCTGCTATGGAACCCTAGGGTTCTTGGGATCACAGTTTGAAAACTGTTGGAGCAGCGGGCCTCCAGAAGCCCTTCCAGCTCTGGGCGGCTGCGTCCTTGTGCTCCTGTGTGTTAAGTTGTTTTAGGTCCATACCTCATCCTGTGGGACCAGGCCCAGTCTCTGCTAGCTGGGCCTCTGAAAATATCAGCTGGGAAACTGGACAGGCTCAGGATCTGGTTGTTTTTTTTTTTTCGGTTGCAGCCATCATTGTTGTTTGGCGGGCCTGGGCTGGATTCGAACCCACCAGCTCAGGTGTACATGGCTGGCGCCTTAGCCCGTTGAGCCACAGGCACCGAGCCAGGATCTGGTTTTTAAAAATTAGTTTCTCTCTCTCACTTAGTGAATGTGGCCAGCTCTGTGTAGGGATTGGAATGATGAACAAGATAAAGTGTCTGCTCCAAGAAACTCCTTGGCTGGGATGGGAACTAGGAAATCACAGAGACGGCCCCAGTCCAGGGTCTGAGGGGTCCCCAGCCCCCCCTTGCCTTGCCTTTCCACTGTGCGCCTCCTAAGCCCGGGTGCTGGGAGGATCCCGAAGTCACCCAGGCACATCGGGGTATGCAGACACCCAGACTGCGCCTTTGCCCAAGATTCTAATTCACCTGGCCCAGGGTGGGGCCCAGGCAACCTTGTGTTAAGAAGCTCTGGTGAGGAATTGATGAGCTCTGAATTTGGGGACTGTGGGGATTCCCCCACCTTCTGCGTCTCTTTAGCCACCTGAAGAAGCCCACCAGTTTGGCCCCCCATCTTTAGGTCAGCCCCTCACTGGTTCAGAAACTCTCTCCAGGGCTAAACTAATGGTCTGAGGCTGTTTAGTGGCTTTAAACATCCCAAGAATACAACCACTGCTGATCAAATACTCATGTAGGGCATGGCAGTCTCACTGAGGAAGAACATCAGGGGAGATGAGCATGGGCTAAGCCACACTAAACAGGTGGGGCTTTGAAATTCATTCCAGAATGTGAGGGAAAAAAGACGTTTCCAAAAAGAAACAGAGAGCAGGGAAGCAGGGGAGAGGAGGGGGAATAACTCTTCTATGAATAAATGCTAATTTTCTCTCAGTAACCGGGAAGAAAAAAACATCAACAAAACCAGATCTCGGTCTGGTCGACTAAAAAGGTTTCTCTGAATCACACTCCCCCACCCCCCAAGCTGTGAACTTGATCCTCCAGCAGCCATTCATCTAATATTAAGCCCCTTAACCTTCCTAATTGTTCTCTTTCAGTATCGGCTGTTTTCATATTAGCCTTTCAATCTTTCCCATAATGCAGTTACCTCCGACTCCTGGCAGACCTGACTCAGAGCTGCGGTCAGCCCAGACGGTGGCCCCCTGCGCTTCTTACTTCACGTGCTATGAGGGGGTCACCCTGATGGGGTGCTGGACTCCTGAATCTGGGCTAGACAGAGCCTAAAGGATACATTTGCAAGCTGGCCCCTTGTGCTTTTGGGTTCTGGGCCTGCCAGGGCTCTTCTTTTATTTTGGGCCAAGGCTGTCCAGGGGAGAGCTATTGGCCTGTCAGAGGTAATCAGCCTCGGGCTATTTCTGTGGCTCTGGTATTTGAGCTTGTTTTCCCTCTCTCGGGAAGAACTCACTGAAATAGCTTCCTTGGAAAACACAAAGGCCCATGCTGAAGGATTATCTGTAAACTGCAGAAGGAATATCTGTAAACTTCTTGGGTTCCCTCTGAAGCTAGCTTGTGGTTCCGTCCCCCAAACAGCTAACTTGGCCGCAGCCCTCTTGAGGCTGGCCATGCAGCCCAAGTTCTGGCCTCTCTGCTCAGCAGTAAGTGACAGTTTTGGAGGGGCCTTTGAGTCCTTGGACAATGGCTAACTGAACGAGAGCAGTGAGGGCTGGGGTAAGGTCTTCTGGTCCTCAGGGGATTCGCCAGGGCACTTCTTCTCTTTTCTAGTCAGGATAGAAAGCTAGAAAGACTCCTAAAATTCACTAGCTCTTCATAAGAAGTGGGGGCCTCAAAAGCCTGGTCTGTGGAGCTCAGTCAGAGGCAAAAGGGGTGAAACTGCCTGAGAGGTGTCCTGCCTGTCACAGGCACATGATGGGTCAGGCCAGGAAAGTCAAGAGTGTCTCCCAGTGGGGTCCTGAGGTGGCTAAGCTGGGGTGGAGGGCAGCTTGTTGTGACCTGTCCCCAGCAGAGGCCCTTCTCCAAGTCACCGTGGACCAGAGACACTCTTCCAGGCCTTCCTGCCTGGGGGCTTCAGCCCACCCGCTGGGTGGTTGCCAGGTGTGGCTTTGCGGCCTTCCTGGTGAGGCTGCCCAGGCCGGCACCACCTCAGGCCTCAGAAGGATTCCCCTCCACAGCGCTGCGTCCGCCCTGCAGGTAAGGAAGAGGCAAGGCCCCACACCCAAGCCTCCCTCGCATGGGCGCACACACACGGACGCTCATGCCCCGTCTCATCCAGAATCGCTGCTCAGGCTTGTCGTGCTGTCCAGGTGTGGTGCCCTTTCCATGAGTGGACAGAGCCCTGGGCTGAATGTGGGGCCGAGCTCCACCCGCCCTGTGCCCAGGGTGGTGTCCTCCTGACCAGCTCGAGCCCACACGTGCAGGGAGTTCTTCCAGATGGGCTCTGGACTGCGGTGACGTTGGCTTCAGCTTCCCACTCACACGCACCCGACTCCCCCACTGGGGGCTGAATGGGGGGCAGACTCCCCCATGCCAACTCTGCCAACAGAGCCGTGATGGCTGTTTGTCTTTACCCACACACAAGTGGGGGTTCTTAGGCTCTGCACTCCCACCCAGGCTCTGGATAAAGGGCATTACCCATCTGACAAAGGGAAAGCCCCCAAAGCCACACTTTGTCCTGAGAAGGTCTCTGGACAAGGTCAAGTTCCTCCCAGCCATTGGGCCAGGCGGTCAGGCTTCCTCCTTCATAGGAACACAAGGAAGGGGGCCTGTGTGTGTCCTTCAGGGCCTCCACTGTCCTGAAGGTCAGTGCTTCTCTGAGGCCCAGGCAACAGAGACTAAAGACAAGCATGAAACACAAAAATGAGTTAATAGTCACAAAAATAAGACACTTCTAAATAACAAAACATTGTTTTCTCATTCTTCCCTTATCACCTGAGGCCATTTCAGGCAACTGTAGCTTTAGGGTTTTCCTCTTTAATTGGGTTGTGAACGTTCAAAGTTACATCCAGTGCCGTCCAATTTATCTGTCTGCTGCAGGCTTATTGACCCAAAGAGGAAACAGTGAGTAGGCTCGACTGGGCAGGCAGGGCTGCGTCCATCCTCCTCTCCGAGTCAGGAAGCAGTATCTTTCAGGGGCCTGTGGTCAGCCCAGCTCGGTGTGGGCACTGTGGCCAGACACAGCCAACTGACCCAGATGGTCTTTTTTTTTTTTGCAGTTTTTGGCCAGGGACAGGTTTGAACCCACCACCCCTGGCATATGGGGCTGGCATCGTCCTACTCCTTGAGCCACAGACGCCACCTCCAGATGGTCTCTTAGGGGGCCTGGCTACTATTGGGAAGATGAAGTAGTTGAGCCTGATAAGAAAAAAAAATAGCATATGGGAAGCCATGCGAGTGACTCCAATTCAAATGAGTTAGTGCAGACTCACTGGGGAAGGGGTTGGGGAAATGATTAGTCAGGAATGGTTGACCACAAAAGATGGAGGTGAGCTGGACTTGGAGGCAGCTAGGGGCAGCTCTCCATATTTGGGTGGGGTGGTTAGTTGGGGTGGGTGCAGGTGTGGATATCACACACACACACACACACACACACACACACACACACAAGCTTTCAGAAGGCGGCAGCTTAGAGAAGTCAGTGCTAGTCTAAAAGTCACATTCAAGATTCTTGCAACACCCTCTGTGTCCACTTTGACCCCAGTTTGCACAGTGTTCCTCTCCAGCGCAGGCCTTGCTGCCTGGAGGGTGAAGGGAAGGAATAGTCATTTCCATAGTAACCAACTGTTTTGTCAGGCAGACATGATTCCAACTCCAGGTGGGTAATGAACAGAAGGAACATATGATAGGGAAGTGACGGAGGTCTAGTTTTCCAGTAAGTGCCTTACTAATAAAGAAGAGAAAATACACAAACTAGAAGATCAATGGAACAGGAATGAACAAATGCTAAATTTTCCATAAGGCATCAGCTGTTTGCTAAAAACAATAGCAACTTATTAGGTTCAACAAGAACAAGGTGGCCAGGACGGCCTAGAGCAGCCTTTGTCAGTCTGCGGATTAAGGCAAAGGGCAGGGCCAGAAACGCACAATGTCAGGTCCATGAGGCAGAAAGGAAATGCCTTTGATGCATCATTGCAATCTGCTACCGCTCCCTAATGCTTTTCCTGGAAACACGGCTCTGATGCCATTGTGACCCCAGTGAGACCTCACTTTCATTCATTCATGCATGCATGCTTGCATATGTTCATGGAGGATTCATCAGTGCTAGCAGGTCACTAATTTGAAATAACTGGAAGAAAATTAGGTGTGAATTACTAGGAATTATAGATGCAAAGCCTTCTTACTCTGAAGGCAACACTGCGGTGGTGCCTTGGGCAGAGAATCAGAGAGGCTAGTCCAGGCGGAACCTGCCACTTACTCTGTATGACCATGGGCAGTCACGCAATGGTCTTGAGCCTCACCTTACAGATGAGGTGGTTGGTTGGTGGACTAGTCCATGATTCCAGGCTGTCCAGGGCAACGGCCTGCTTTAAACGACTAAACTGCAAATGTAGATAGATGTGACGTGTTGAGTGTTTTCACAGAGCAGAACCAACACCATTTACCCATCATCACTTCTTTCTACCTTTTATCCATATTGACTGACCACCTACTATGTGCTAATCATAGAGCTAGGAATCAAGACAAAGGTAAGAATCACTTGTGCCTTCGGTGCCCTCCTGTGTTGGTGACCTGGTTGGCCAGGGTCCCAGCTTCCCCATTCCCCTTCCCCGGGAAACAGGGATGGGAGGGGAGACTGAGCAGGGGACACACGGATGAGGTCTTGAAGAACACACGAGATAAGCCCTTGCTAACTTCACGGTACATGCAGGCAGAATATGGTCATGCTGACCCCATTGATGTTAAAATTGTTTTTGTATCTAGCTATTATTTTGCTTAACCAAGTAACCTCAAGTGCCATGCTGTACGTGCTGGTTGTAGAGTCCGGCAGCTTGCTCGCTGCATCATCCAACCTATAAAAGCTGTGCATTAACCCTGGTCGTGGCTGCTCTCCTCTGATCTCTTAGAGGCTTGTGGAGACAGCCGGCTGCTCGGTCTTGGCATTTTGAAGATTATTTGTCTGGTGGTCTTTTCTCACCCATAACGCTCCCAGCCAGGGGAGGAGGAAGACAGGCGGGCCCATGCTCAGGCCAGTGGACACAGGCTGGCATCCAAGTGCTGGCAGAGCTCAGCCGATGTGGGGAAGGATGTCTCTCCACATGCCAGGTGGGGCTGGCAGAAAAGGCAGGACGCAGCCTCGTAAAGGAAGGAAGCTGCATGGAGGGTGGGGCCTTCCCGAGTGACCCAGCAGTCTTGGGACAGGAGGAGGGGCGGGGAGGACGGAGGCATGCCATGCCAGGGCTGTGCTCTGACATCATGGTCCTCTTCCTCCTCTTCCTCTCAAGATAAACAGAACACACAGAGAGGAAGGGGCAGTAAGTCAAAGAATGGAAAAGAAAATAAGCAGAATCCCAAGAGGGAAGAGGGTAAGATCTGGGGGGTTGTGCAGGCAGATTTGTCACTAGAGGAGATCAGAGGTGCTATCAGTGACCAAGGAGTGCCAGCTGTCATCACCAAGAGCCGGGGAGGAGAGATGGCCACCAGGGGTTGGCTGGGAGTGAGCATTCAAGATGGGGAAAAGACTACTGGGGACACACAAGCCTGCCAGGAAGCTTGTAACGCTCAGCCCAGCTCCTGTGCACAGCAGGCCAGACGCTTTATCCCACCCTAACACCAGCAGAGGGTTTAGGGGCTGATCTGAGTGCGGAACCATGCTAGTTTTTTCTACAGCACCCAGAAAGATTTGGGGCGTGGGTTAGAGACTCCCATGAAGAGGTGAGTCTTAGCCAAAGAGCCAAGCACCTGTCTCCAAGTTTTCCATGCTTCTGTACTTAACCAGAATCACAGGACCTACCTAGCCTTTCTTAAAAATTAACCACTTAATTACTCAATGTGCATTTCCCAGCAGCTAGTTGATATTATTCATCATGCTGAGAATTCTCAGGGCTCAAGAGAGGCATTGTCTATGTCCCCGAGGACTTTAGAGCACAGCTGGGAGTTTGCATATGAATGAGAAAGTTTATGCGAGCTAAATTATGTTCTATTAAGGGCTAAGCCAGGAGTGCAAGTGGAGAGGATTACCAAGGGTGGGGGAGGTGGGAAGGAGAATGAGGAAGAACTGGGGCAAGTACACAGTTTCTCGGGACTGGCTAATCAGGAAGTCCTCATGGGGAAAATGGAATTTGTGTGGGTCTTGAGGGGAAATAGGTAGAGGGCCAGAGGCTGGAGGCCATGGAGGGAGAGTTTGCAGAAGCCTACAACCCTCAACTGCTACCTAACCATACTTGTTGGAGGAAGCCTGGACACCAGCATGGAAATGTTTCCTGACATTGGAAACACACTTCAATGTCAGCCTTGCATCAGTTTTGAATCGAGGGCCTGCCACTCAGCAGTCAGATGGGCCTGGGCAAAATCCTTCACTTCTGTGTGTCTAAATCAGCACATCTGTAAATTGAGAGTAGGGGTCGTGTTTATCTGAAAGGGCTATCGGGAAGATGTCACAGCTGTGTGGCAACCGGGAAATACTGGCCCCCTCGCCTTTTCCTGGCCCATCAGGGATGCTGTATTTGAGACCAGAGGGAGTAAATATTCTAGAAGTTCTCTGAATGCCCTTGTAGAAGTGAATATACAGATTCATCAGCAGGGGAAAAAAGTACGTCCAGTTCCAGTCCGTGGGGTAAGCTGACCGTGCACACTTTCCTCCAATTTTGACTTCCTGAATCTTCCCTGAACAATGCCATCTCTGTTTTGGCAACCCTGGCAAGCAGTCCCATGAGAGCAAGGTTCTTCTCACATGCCCTTTTCCTGAAGTGAGTCACTGGAGAATTGGGCTGTAGTCATAACCTTCACCAGCTGAGATGAAAGTGGATTGGAAGGAACGCACACCACAACTCAGCGCTTAAAGTTCCCTTCCATCAACATTTGCCCCAGGTCATAACCTCCCAACTCAAAAAAGCAGGAGGGTGGCAGAATGAATGGGATAAACTGAATAAACGCTTGTAATCCACAAACAAAGGGCCTTTCAACAGCCCAAGGTCAGGCATTATCCATACAATCAAATCTAGCTGGTTACAACCTGGAGAAAGAATAGTTAATCCCAGTGGGATTTAGTCCCAGAAGAAAATTGGGAAAGCCACTTTGTTACCTCTTCAAGGAAAGTGATAAAGAACAGAGAAAGGGGAAATCTAACAAATAACTGATGGAAAGACATAAAGAATTGAAACTTTAAGAACTGACTGCATGCCGTCCCTCTTTAGTCCCTTGTGAACACCTTCACAGTCTCTCCTTTCCCCACACTGAGTGTGACCTTGAGAGCTGATGGCATCCTCAACATGGGTAGCTACTGCAGTTGAAGCAGAAACATAGCAGACTGGGACTGGGTCAGTACAAGTGCCACCTTCCACCCTGGCTGTGTGACATGCTTTTCTGGACTGAATTCTTCATCTGAAAAATGAATAGTTTGTCTAGATAATTTGAAGATTCCCTCCAAATCCCTCTATTCCAATTTCCCTCCCAGAAAGTTTTCATTTTCATGGTGACTCAGGCCTTGAACCTTAGAGAAACAATAAAGAGGGGACAGCAAGCCTTATCAGTGCCACTCTGTCACCGCATACAGCATCTTAAACAGAAGTCCAGAAGGAGGTCTGCTTCGCTGGAAGTCCTAGGCCCACATTTGTATTATATATTTGAAAGAAGCCCAAATGCTTATTCTCAGAGTGGTGTCCCTGGTCACCCCAACTTTCCAAATTTCAATAGGCTAAGGAGGTCATTCCACGAGTTCAAATTCATGTCCAATTCCTACCTGTTCCTTTTCTGTGGAGCCCTAGCTCTACTCTGCAATTCAGTTCTATTGAATTTGTAAGCACCAGGCTAGATGCTGTGAGTGAGCAAGCTTGGCCCCAGTCGGGTGGAAGCTTGCACTCTAGGAATGCAGAAATACTTGTATCAAAGCCTCCTGGAATTGCAGGATCAAATGGCAGGTCTACATTTAGATCCCTGAGTGTTCTCCAAACTTCCTTCCAAAAGGAACGTATTAGCTTGCATATCCAAAGGACCAAAAATCATTTGGCAATACAGATATTTGCCCCAGATTATTCATTGCAGCTCAATTCATAATTGCCAAGTTATGAAAGAAGCCCAAGTGCCCATCAACCCATGAATGGATTAATAAATTGTGGTATATGTATTCCATGGAATACTATGCAGCATTAAAAACAATGGAGACTTTACCTCTATTATGGATGGAGCTGGAAAATAGTTTTCTTAGTAAAGTATCTCAGGAATGGAAAGAAAAATATCCAATGTACTCAGTACTATTGTGAAACCAATTTATAATTGCTCACACTTGCATATGAAAAATGAAACACAACTATAGCCTAAGATGAAGGAGGAAAGGGAAGGGGGAGGGGAAAAGAGAGGAGTGGGTTGATAGAAGGAGGGTTAAAGCGGGACCACGCCTATGGAGCATATTGCAAGTACAAGTTGGATCCATCAAGTGTAGAACACAAATGTCTTAACGCTGTAATTGGGTAAATGAGGTGAAGGCTATGTTGATTAGTAGGATGTAAGCACTCCAATTTGTACAAATAATCAACACATTGAATCTCATAATGGCATACATGTATTCATAATCTATGTACAAATGACTTAATAAAAAAATAAAAATAAATTTAAAAAAAAGCCTCCTAGAAACAAAGTTTGTAACGAGGTATGTCAGACTTTCAGAAAATATAGTTTCCTTGCTGTCTTAACTGTTACATTAATTGTTTGTAAGGTGCATTCAAAAATTCCTTTCTTATAATCTTCCTTTTATCAGAATATCTCTCTTCTATGTGATATCAGTTCCACAATACCCACTGACCTGCTGCTCCTTGCCACCTCCCAGGTGACAGTATTTTAGTTTGATGCCAGCTTTGAGTGGTGGGCTGACACCAGCTGTCTAGAAGGCAGACTTCACTGGAGTCTGCATGGTCACCTTGACCCTGAGGTGAAAACTGACACTAAAAAGGTGGAGGATCCGCGATGTTGGAGGAGTGGCCGCACCTGTCCCAGCCCACCAACATCTGGATTTCATTGCCATGGGAGAGAAGGAAATGTATGTTTACTTTATGCTACTGTTTTGTCTGTTTTATATACCCAAATCGAATTTAATCTTAGTCTGCATAACAAAACTCTAAAGAGTAATGTTAACTCATTTGTAACTTTCTAAGAATAGAAATATTTGTACTTGCTCTGCAGGACACCTTCTTCTAAGAATTTCAGCACTACAAAGCCACATTATTCATCCAAAGGTTGAGGGGTGAGCAAGGAGTCTGGGAGGAGGCAATAAAGTTTGGGGATTAGGCCATCAGGCTCTACAGAGCTTGCCAGGTCTCTCTGCTGGGAAACCACGCCCTCCTCTCTCTTGGCAGGAGATCGCCTGTCGTCTAAGCCCCGTGTCGCCATCTACTGGAAGAGAACTACTCTCTAGTTCTCTTTTTTCTACATTCTATGAAATCTGATTCTCAATAACATAGTCTTTCTTCAAATCAGATATGATACAATTGAGGACAATTCAGGTTTTGTACTTACTTAGTGGACTTTTTTTTTTTAAGACGGAATCTCACTTGTCACCCTCGGTAGAGTGCCATGGCATCACAGCTCACCGCAACCTCAAACTCTTGGGCTTAAGCGATTCTCTTGCCTCAGCCTCCCAAGTAGCTGGGACTACAGGTGCCCACCACAATGCCTGGCTATTTTTTGGTTGCAGTTGTCATTGTTGTTTTAGCTGCCCCAGGCCTGGCTCAACCCGCCAGCCTCAATGTATGTGGCCCACGCCCTACTCATTGAACTACAGGTGCTGAGCCTGGATGTCTTTTTTTTTTTTTTTTTGCAGCTTTTTGGCCAGGGCTGGGTTTGAACCTGCCACCTCTGGCATATGGGGCTGGCGCCCTACTCCTTTGAGCCACAGGTGTCGCCCACCTGGGTATCTTTTTTTTTTTAAAGACAGTATCACTCTGTTGCCCCAGGCTAGAATGCCATGGCATCAGCCCAGCTCACCACTATCTCAGATTCCTGGGCTCAAATGTCCCCCTGCCTCAGCCTTCTGAGTAGCTGGGACTACAGGTGCCTGCCAAATTTTTCTTTTTCTTTTTTTTAAATAGAGATGAGGTCTTGCTCTTGCTCCGGCTGGTTTCAAACTGCTGAGCTCAAGCAGTCTTCCCATCTGCACCTCCCAGAGTGCTAGGATTTTAGGCCTGAGCCGCCGTGCCTGGCCACATACTGGACATCATAACTGTCCAGTGACCCATTTACAGAAAATCTGTTGGGTTACTTCTGCAGGTATTCACTGCTTATATCCTTTCATATTTAGGATGTACCTTATATCATTTCTAAGAGGATACCCTGTTCTATGTATTACTGCAAGGAGCAAGTACAAAAAAATACCTAAAAGTGAGGCTAATATCAAAGTCGAGCTGTTGGGAAGGAAGGAAGAACAAGTCCCTGCCCCACAAAGGACAAAGAACATCTAGAAGTGAAAACTAGTTTTAGGACGAAGTTTCAGTTCAGTTTCAGACTTGCTGAAATTGAGGTTCTAATCAATAACTAATAATGTCTAACACATATGGAGCGCTTGCTTTGTGTCTGGCAATGTTCTAAGCACTTAAATGCATTAAATGCATCAGATGCACCAAACCGGGGAGCTACTACCATCCCCCACTTGTAGACAGGAAAACTGAGAGCTGAAGAGACAAACCCAGTTGCCTAATGTCACACAGTTAGCAAGTGGAAGAGCTGTTACTCACATCCATGTGTTTCTGATTGCAGGGCCCTTAACTATTACATTAATTGTTTTAGGGTGCACCAAAAATTCCTTCCTTACAATCTCCCTTTTATTAGAACGTATCTCTTCTCTGTGACATCAGACACTTGGTGGTCACATGAGAAAACACCTGCTAATATGCTGCTCCTTGGCCTCTCCCAGGTGACAATATTTAGTTTGATATGACCTTTGAGTGGTGGGCTGACATTAGCTGGAGAAGGGGTGAGGAGTAGGAGAAACTCTATAATTTGTAGCATTTGTCAATTTCCATGGTGTAAATATCCTACCACCACCAATTTTGAGCTGCCATTGCAACTTGCAAAGTTCCTGAATAAGTGGTATTTGGTAACTGACACCTCTCTAGCCAGCCCCAGCACTCCACCAGGCCCTAAGGACTCCACTGTGGCTGAGAGTGTCTGCGCTGGCTGGGAACCCACGGCCTGCCTTAGTGAGTTCTGGTGTTGGGGAATCTTCTAGGGCTTTTCAAGGCATACCAGTTAGGGGTCCCGGCCTCTTTCCCCAGGAGGTCTGGCCCAAGGTGCTGGAAGGTGTTGCAGTGGCCTGGGGAACAGCCGCCCTGGGCCCTCACGCTGCGGCCAGCAGATGGCAGCACGCTCACGCCCCGCAGTCTGTGCCTAGCAAAGCCAAGGGCCTTTGTTCTCAGCCAGAGGCTGTGTCACCAAGAGAAAGGCCCTGAGGGGCCGCTAATCGGCCTGTCCCGAGCTGACCTTCGCCTACGTGAGCCGAGTGGACAGACTCTGACAGCGTGATATAATGAGAACGACCTTGGAGACAGCAGGGACCAGGCAGTCTCAGGCCACTCCTTGCCCATCCTTAGGCATAGCTCTGGCCTGGGGAATCGTAGAAACAGACACCCAGGGCTCCCCTGAAGAAGGGCTGAGTGCCAGGAACTCAGCAGTGTAACAGAGGGAAACTCTTTATTCCTACCTGCCACTCCCCACAGACCACACCCGGTTGCAGCTTACTTTCCTTGTGAACTCCATAGGAAGGTCATTTCCTACGAGGCGATCAGCTGTCCCAGTGGGACCAGGACTGTTTTGGTTTTAGTATTGGAAGTCCCTTGAACTGGAAAACCCTGTTCCCAGCCAGTAGACTGGTGTTTGCTTAGACCACTAGTCCCAGTCCTCGTGCAGTGCCCACCTGGTGCACAGTAGGCACTTTCCACGGTTGTGCACTGCAGGGGAAGGGGAGGCAGAGATTACAGGGGCTGGCCACTCCCAGCGGACAGGATTTGATTTCATTTCGTTTTTGAAACCTACTCCCTTTGCTTTTTGGTGAGGGCTAGGATGTGTGAGGGGAAATTTCTGAACAGTCCCTTTCTTCCACGCTTGCTCATTTCCCGTCTTTGACTTTCCCTCACGCCCCACCTGCCTCCAGTGCAGGCAGCTCCATGTTGCAGGGGCTGGTGAAGGAGCAGGTAGGGGGCAAGGTCAACAGGGAGGCTCTTCAGCTTGACACATGGCAGCAGCAGGAACAAAGTTGCCTGAAGCTGTGGTATACTACGGAATACTATTCAGCCATAAAAGATGGAGACTTTACAGCTTTTGTATTAACCTGGATGGAGTTGAAATACATTTTTCTTACTAAAGTATCACAAGAATGGAAAAGCAGGTATCCAATGTACTCAATACTAATATGATGCCAGTAGATTATCTAATACATGCTCACATAAGAGAAAAACTCACTTCAACTCAAGTTGGGAGGGGAAAGAAGAGAAAAGGGTTGGGGGGATCACTGTGCTTCCACCTAATGGGCACAATGTAAGGGCCACTACAACAGAGACTTAACTTAGCAAATGCATTGTGACCTAATGGTTTGTATTCTCATGTTAGTCTGAAATTCAAACAAAAATTTTAAAAAGTTGCTGGAAGAATCTGCCCATGGTGCCCCCACAACCTCTTGCTCCTGCCCCCTCTAGGCAGGGACATTCCTATTTCTCTCCCCTCCCTTCCTTGCCTCTCCTGCCACATGGTTCTAGGCCATTGTGACGTGGCTTATCCACTCACATTACTATTGACCCCCTCAATGGTGCTTCTGCTCCCAGTGCCTAGCGCAGGGGAGTTGGGCGCAGCAAGCCCCACCCTGCATTGTCTTGAATGAGGGCAGAAAGCTTTGCTTAAGCCAAGGCGCATGTGAGAAATTTGCAAATCCTTCTTCCCATGCCTGGACATTGGGAGGCAGGGCAGGCTTCCCACACAGCCCCCACCGCAGCCCTGTGTAGACAGTTCCTTGCTGACTCTCCAACCTTATCTCGTGTGGCTTTCCCCAGCACTCACTGTGGCCGTCACCCTGGCCCTCTGCCAGTCCCTGCAAAGGCCGTGCTTTCTCCCACTCCCAAGTCTTTGTTTAGGCCACCCCTCGCCTGGTTAAGAATAGCAGGCAGGATCTGGTTTAGATGGGGCAGTCCAAGAGGCTTCTGAAAGACGCTGAAGTTGGAGCTGTGATTAGAGCACATTCCGTGTGGTGGTGTCAGCTCTCTGTCACCCCATTAGGAAGGAGTTAATGGGTGCTGAAAAATGCAGACTTCTCATGGGCTTCTGTTTCAAATATTCTGTATAACCAACGACTTCTCTCATCAAACTCTATCATACTCAGCAGGTTATAATTTCATTCCACTGGTGACACATTAATGCAGGCATTGCTCTATTCTAGGTAAAGATTGACCATCTAGGTGAAATCCTGCTGACTCCTGCCTCCCAGCCAACATTTGGGTTTGCTGCAGCGTGTATTAACCCCAGCTTCTCAGTACAGACTCTGAGGATCAGGATATTTTTACCAAGAGGCACAGTCTTTCACCTTAAAGAACAAAGTCCAGGAGTTTGGACAACTTTTTGCCACCAGACAATGGTAAATGAACATTGGGTTTGTTGAGGAAGTACTGAGTTTGCAGTATGGCGTTTGCCAAGTAAACTGAAGCCTGGATGCAATGCATAGCAACCGGGTTATTAAGATGAGGATAAGAATCTCCGAAGTTTTGAGGGGATGGTCAGAGCCTTTATTGTTGTTCAAGAAGAAACTCTACTTCATCTCAGGGGCTTGAGGAAGATGACTCTTCCACAAAGGCCAACATTCAATGCTCTGTGTAAGCTCCATGAGGGAGGCCAAGAAGGCGTGCGTGCACAGAGCAGGGGTGCCTTTATGAGGCCCAGCTGGGCTGCCGCAGAACCTCACCCACTGGTGAGCAGCCACCTGTGGGATCCTTAGGGGTGAAGGGACCAAATCCTTAGGTTTAAACAGCACTGGTTATTTTCAAAGAGGCCATGTCTATGACTCGCTGTCCATGTTGGCTCCAACCAGTTTCTGTTACCCTCCTCGGGGGAAGAATTACCAAGCTGTTGGGGAAAGTCCTAGGATTTGGGGCCTCAGGGCAGTTACAGGAGCCTGGGCCATAGCCACTCTTCTTCCATCTATTTGTCTAGAGATGCAAACTTTTCAGATTTCCCATAGCAAGGAGACAGCGTTTGAAAAGCTAACGTATGTTGGTGGTGGTGGTGGGGGCAGGAAGGAGATGGCGGGAAAGGCTATAAGAACCTCTGACCTGTTTGGGGGCAATGACCATAATCCTGCCTGTTCATTTCTAGGTGCACAAGGGTCCCTTTGAATGACCTCACCCCCACAGTCCTATCCCAGCCTGCCTGTTCACCTGCCCTGTGGCCTTTCTTTAGTAGGAAGCCCCACCCCACCCAGAACGTGGTGTTCCCTCCCAGAGCCTGGGAGGAAGACCTGGGTGCAGGGAGTAGGAGGACGGTCAGAACTGGAAGCAGGAGGAAGAAGACGGGCCTGGTTTTATTGATTGCTGCTCTTTCTTATACGCTGGCGCCCACTGGCTGTCAAAGAGCTGAGATGGCAGATTTTGAAAATGAAATGAAATGAGCTCTCACTTGCCAGATTTGGATCTCCCTTTTAAGCCCCTTATTTTTTTTCCTTTAGTAATGCTAGCACCTGCAGCAACATTTACTGTGTGCCCAGGGTGCCAGGCACTATGCTTGGCTCAGGGGTGGGAGCCCGTGCTGTACGGGGTCAGCCATCAGGGAAACAGCTGAGTCCCAGCACATGGAGTTGGGGCTACAGTGGGTGGTGGAAATATAAA
This sequence comes from Perodicticus potto, assembly GCA_963574655.1. Classification (NCBI taxonomy): domain Eukaryota; kingdom Metazoa; phylum Chordata; class Mammalia; order Primates; family Lorisidae; genus Perodicticus; species Perodicticus potto. Next base: position 24,562 of record CAUYRH010101118.1, read on the forward strand.
AACTCCCTTACGAGACTTGGAAGCAACATCGTATTTTTAAATAATGGTGTTTGGAGTTCACCTTCCTTCTTAAAGGAGCCCCAGCTTCCTGTTTTCCTGGCGCACCCCCAGCAGTGTCAGCACCAAGGGTGAGCCAGGAGGGAGTAGAGACTGTGCCATCTCTGTTGACCGAGGGTGTATCATGCTGTCTGTCCTCGGGGGTCCCACCAGATGAAAGTCAGCGGGTAGGACAGCTTGCTTGAAGGACCTCTTTCTTCCAGGAAGCACAGCCTGTGGCCCAGACAAAGACCCTAGGAGGGTGGCTGGCTGGGCGGAGGCTGGGATGCCCAGGTGCGGCCCAGGGACGATGGCTCCGGGAGTGGTCACACTGGAATCAAGTCCATTTACCAATGTCCTAATGTAGACAAAAAAAAAAATTGAATAAGGAGTTCATTTTATCAAAAACTTATACCCATATCACTGAATACTCAATATTCAACAATAAAAAGAAACAAACTATTGATATATGCAACAACTTGGATAGCTCTCAAGGCAATTATGCAGAGTGAAAAAAGGCAGTCTCAAAAGGTTACAAGCTATATGGTTTCATTTTTGTAACATTTATAAAATGAAAACATTCTAGAGATGAAAAACAGGTTAGTGGGTGCCAGGAATTAGGGATGGGGGAAGTAGTAGGTGTGGCCATCGAGGGGTGGTTCAGGGTGGGGTCATGGTGATGGAATGGACGCAGGCGATGAGATGGTACCTCTGCTGTCAGCTCTTCTGCTGCGGTGCTGCAGTGCTCGTGTCCAAGCCACCATTATTTTACTTAATAATAGCCCCAAAGCACAAGAGCAGTGATGCTGGCAATTTGGAAATGCCAGAGAGAAGCTGTAAGGAGCCTCTAGTATGTTAAAGGTGAAAGTTCTTGACTTAATAAGGAAAGGAAAATAATCAAATGCTGAGGTTATTATGATCTATGTAAGAACAAATCTTCCAGCTGTAAAATTGTGAAGAAGGAAAAAGAAATGTATGCTAGTTTTGCTGTCGCACCTCAAATGGCAAATGTTACGGCCACAATGCTGGTAAATGCTTAGTTAAGATGGAAAAGGCATCAAATAGGTGGGTGGAAGATATGAACAGAGATGTATTCTGACGGGCAGCAATTAAAATTCAGCACTGTCTGAGGTTTTAGGCATTCACAGGGGTGGGGGGACCTATCCCCCCAGGATAAGGAGGGCCCACTGTACCCCATTTTATTTATCCATTCGTCCATCAAAGGACATTCGAGTTGTCTTCACCTGTTAGCTGTTGTAGTCCTTGTACATGTTTGGCAATCTTCTGCGAATTTATAATTATTTCAAAATAAAATATTGAAAAATACAATCAGAAATAAAATTTACCAATTGGCTAATTCTTTGCCTTGCTGAGCATGTAAATTTGTCATTGACCTTTGTATGATTTCCCACCAGAGAGACAATTTAACCTTCACAGGGCATGTACAACTTGATTTTTCCTTCCTGCTTTTAGAGAAGAAACTTATGTGATAATCCAGGGGATAGTACATGACATTCAGGGCTTTAATTACCCTGGCCCACGGCATTATTTACAGGCTTAGATCAAGAAATAGGAAAGGAAATTCCTAGCCCTCTTGGCGCTGACAGGTGATTTCAATAGAGACAATAATATTGACACTGAGCTGGGTCCCAATTCTACAGAATATGAAATTATTCTAATACAACCAGATAAAAATAATGAGCAGGAAAGGTGAATGCTTTGCTTTGGAGGACTCATTTGCATTGCAAATGTCTTTCCTCCTGGCGGCTTGACCGGGCGTTTCACTGTCCATCTGCATGATGGTCTTGAGACCCCAGGACACGTTCACACACTAGGGCTGCCTAGAGTTGAAGAGGGGCCCTGGCCAGTAAGCATGACCTCCTGGAAGCTGCACGGGGTGGGTCTGCAGGGGGGAAGAGGGAGTTGGCACTCAGAGCAAGGCGAAGGCTCAGCAGAGAGGACGCATCCTGTGGCTGACACCATTGTCACCTCCCCAAACTTGTTTCTGAAAGGTATCACATTGCAGAGGGGGTACAGACAGAGGTGACACAGTCCCAGCTGCCGAAACACCATGTACTGAGCAAAGGGGTTTTTGGTTTTTATTTTTTTGTGAAGGTCTAGGGGTTTAGTGAACTCCCTCAGACTGGATACAAAATGTCTCTATGTATTTTTCTGGGGTAGGAGAAAAACCCATTTCTTTCCCCAAATCTTTCAGGTTCATGTAGCACGTATGCTAATAACTGGCTGGAGTGACCTCTCCTTAGGAAGTGACTTGACCCCCTCCCACTGTGGTGGCCCTTGGTAGGCGGAGGCCTCTCGCTGTGCCGCGGCCACTCGATACAACCGCCTGGGAGAGTGTGGCCCCTTCCCCACGTGCACGCTGGTCGTTCTTTCTTTTCTTGTCCTTCTCCTTCCTTTTTCTGTTTTCTTTTGCTTTTTTATACAGAGTCTCATTTTGTCACCCTTGGTAGAGTGCCATGGCGTCACAGCTCACAGTAACCTCAAACCCTTGGGCTCAAAAGATCCTCTTGCCTCAGTTTTTCTGGCTCAGGCTGGTCTCGAAATGGTGAGCTCAAGCCTCCCGCCTCAGCCTCCCAGAGTGCTGGGGTTGCAGGTGTGAGCCACCGCGCGGCCTTCTCCTTCCCTTTGTCCTTCTTTAGCCTTGCTGCCTCTCTCCCTTCCCGCCTTTCTCCTCCCCCCTCCCGTGCTCCCACCTCACTCTCCTGCTTGCCCGTCCTGCACTATGTTTTGACATATTCATCATTCCAACAGCAGCTAAGAATTCCACTGCGCTTTGCCAATCCAGAGGAAAATACCATGTCAGCGGTAAGTGCTGTGGGACCCTCAGGTGCCCTTCCTGGGTCCAGGATACTGGAAAGTCTCAGTTTCTGTGAGGCCATATAGAAGGCCACAGTGAGCCTGGCTGGGGGAGGGGGAGGGCGGGAATGCAGGTGGCGTCCAGTCCCTAAAGGCATTAGTCACCCATCACGGACCCTAGCAGGCCTTGAGCTGTTCAAGGACTTCACTCGGAGAGGCCGAGTCGTAAAATCCTACCAGGGTTGCCAAGACCAGTGTGGTTTTAATAAGGTTAAAGTTTGACATTTTTACAGCTTTCATTATGATAAGGTTCTTAGTCACGTGAAGAGGAAAGAATGAGAGAGAGGGTCTGTCCAAAATTAGCAGTCAGATCTCAAGGTCTGGTCAGGCATGGCCGCACGGCGGGCTGGCCAGGCGGTCCATTTCTCCCTGCGGGTGGAGAAAGCCTGCTCCCCATCTCTGGCCTCTGGGATGGATAGGGGGAATGAACTCAGGCAGCTATTTTCAGATAGAAAGAGCCCGTGGCATAAGCTGGCTTAGAGAGAAGCAATGCCCCGTTCCCTGGCCACAAGTGTTGCCCTGACCTTGGTTGGCTGTCAGGTCATCAGCCACAGGGAGAGGCAGGGGCACCTGTTCCATTTCCAAAGAACCGATGGAGTTCAATGCTCGAGTTAACACCGTGTAGCCTGGTGCACAGACTCCTGTTCAGCTGATTTCTCCATCTTTCATACATCCCTTCTCTGGGAGGCCTTTACTAAGTTTTGCCTTTTTCTGGCCCTAGGAAGAATTCAGCCGCTTTCTTCACACTCCCACAGAGCTTAGGCCATAGTGCTCAAGCAGCACCTATCCCAGTGTAATGAGTTCTTGAAAAAGGCTTTCAGCTCCACTAGACTCTATGCCAAGTTCACCTTGCCTTGTCCTTCCCTCCCTTCCTTTCTCTCTTTCTCCCTTTCTCTTTCTTTTTCTTTCTCCTACTCTTCCTCTCCTCTCCTCTTCTTTCCTCTCCTCCCTCTTTGAGGAGAGCTCACTATGTTGCCAGGCTGGCCTTAAACTCCCAGTCTCAAGAGACCCTCTGGCCTCACTCTCCCAAGCAGCTAGGACTATGTCATGTGCCCAGCAGAGCCTTAGTTTCCCTTGAATACTCAGCACACCGTGTAGTGCCTGGCACACAGTAGGTGCCCATAAATAGTGAATGAAAGAATGGTTTAGCGGAGGCCCATCCTTTCCACTGGGAAGGCAGCTTAAACAACTTGTCCTCCAGCCTGGATCGATCGTCTCTGCCCATGAAGTAAAAATATAATACCTAAATAGGTCATTAGTTTCTTGAAAGCAGAATTTTGCATCAGTTCATGTAGCTACACCATCTACCATCACACGTCCACGAGTATAAATTTTATTTTATTTATTTATTTATTTTGAGACAGTCTCAAGCTGTCGCCCTCGGTAGAGTGCCGTAGTGTCATAGCTCACAGCAACCTCCAAGGCGGGCTTAAGCGATCCTCTTGCCTCAGTTTTTCTATTTTTAGTAGAGACAGAGGTCTCGCTTTTGTTCAGGCTGGTCTCGAACTCATGAGCTCAAGCAATCCACCTGCCTCGGCCTCCCAGAGTGGTAGGATCACAGGCGTGAGCCACTGCCCCCAGCCTCACTAGTATAAATTTTAAATGCATCACATGGTCTCATTTATGTCCATTATGTCATTTAGAAAGGTCTTACTCAAATTGGGTGATTCAAACCAATCTAGTGATCATATAACTGCCCTATGTCGGAGCCAGCACCAGGCCCTTTGGGGATGCAGAGTGAAGAGGGAGGTCCCCAATCACAGGAGCATGGCCTAGCAGCCAGACACGGGGTCACCACTCACACCAGGGCACTGTCTGCGTGCTGGCTGTGTGCTGCTGTGCGAGGACCCAAAGAGGGAGGCATGGCACGCTTCCGTGAGAAACTTGCGGTCCAGCTGGGGACTCAAGTCATCCATTGATGAAAACCCCCAAACCACAGCTGGGTGTTTGCCAGATGCATGCGCACCCCTTTGACTGAAGCCCCCGGCCTCATGGGCCCACAGGTTTGTGAGAGGCAGAGGAAGACTACAGTGTGGAAAAGGAGGGACCCTGCAGGAGAAAGGCCTTGCCCTTCCCCAGTGCTTGGGGTCTGACGGGCTCCAGGGGACACTTTGGATGCAGAGCTGATGTTTTTCTCCGGGGCCTGAGGCCCATATTGTGGAGTGGAGCCCACTCTTCATAAGACTGCCCCCCACACCCAGAGCTTTTGAATGAAGAAACCTAAGCTTGGATCTGACCCCCCAAGGGCTACTTCAGCTTGTGGAATGAGGTCAGCTCAGAACCGGGCTAGAACCACACTGGACTCCCTAGGAGGTCGGTGCTCCCCAGGAGGTCGGTGAGGTTCCACAGGAGGACAGGCTATGTCTGGGGAGCACCGCCCCACCCCGCCTCACACACCTTGGTCACAAGGCCACAGCTCTTTAATTTTAGAGACCAGGTAGCATCAGGACCCAGGTAGCATCAGGGCCCAGGCTGCATCAGGGACCAAGTAGTGCTGGGGGTGGGGGTGACACGTGACATTGGAGCTGCCTTCCCACCGTGCTCTGTTTGGCTTTCCCTGGTGCTTGAGATATGAGAATGTAGCCAAAGCCACCAGTGAGGAGGCTATGGATTGTCCCCCATGCTTGACCTGGACAAGGGGGGGATTAGAAAGGGCCCAGGGAGGCGCCTCTCCCACGAGGAGGAGGCGAGGCTGACGGCACCACTCAGCCAGCTGCCTCAACCCGGAGCCCTCCCTGCCGGGGAAGGACACAGACCCCCCTGACCCCACGTGTCACTCAGCTGGCCTGGAGAAGCAATCCTGCTTTGCCCCCGGCCACTCCTTACTCATGAATGAGAAGCGTGACTCATATCAGTGGGGAAGCAGGTGCAGTTAGGTGAGCCCAGTTCAAATGCCAGGCAGACACAAATAGCACGCTTTCCTATGAATAGCTCCCCAGCTGTCCTGCGGGAGGCCGAGCAGCGCTCTTATCCAAAGTGCCTGTGTGCTGTTCTCATTTATGATCTGCATGCGGAGCCCTGGGCCGCTTACCTTTGGCCCCTCGAGGCTGGCTTCATGTTCTTTGTTCCCTAAAATCTCACCAAAGTGAAATATTAACCGGTGGTGTGACAAAAGGGCCTGGGAGCCTTTGAAGGCAGGGCTGCTGAAGAAGGCTACCTGGAGGGGGTGTTGCTCACTGACCTGGAATTTTCCATTCCCCTTGTGCTCACATGACCAGGGCAGTGTTTCCTTCAAGTCACAAAAGCAAGATGGCTGCCAGGAAGGCCGGTGCTAACTGGCTGGACGGAGGACAGTGGTTACTAGCGCCTGGGTCAGCAACCACTGCTGAGCTCAGGGTGACACTGTAGTGGAGATGATGAGGCCTTGAGAGGCAGCAGACCAGGGCCCTGTCTGTGGCTCGGCCTCCACTCCAGCCTGGGGAAACTTATGAAGCCGCTAGATTTCAGGGCTTCTGGTTCCTTGGCGGTCAAATGAGGGGCTGGATGAGCACACAGATGCCTTTAGCTGCTCTGACGTTCTCTGCACCAGATGCTGAGGCCAATGCACTTGGTTCGCACCTGCCTGCCCCAGCTGCTTTCCTCATTACCTGTGAGGGGCTGTCTCTGCCGCCTCGATACTCCTTCCGGCTCTCCCCCCACCCACCTCACTGTGTCCTGATCTCTAAGCTAAACTACAGGTTGACTGCACATCTTTTGAATGAAGAGGACCCACCTTTGCCACTTTTCTTTTTTTTCTTTTATTGTTGTAGTTTGGCCAGGGCCGGGTTTGGACCTGCCACCCTCGGTATATGGGGTGGGCTCCCTACCCACTGAGCCACAGGCACCACCCACCTTTGCCACTTTTCTAGTTCCACCACTTCCTAGCTATGTGACCTAAGCCAAGTTGTTGGGTTTCTTGTATCAGTTTCTTCATCTATACAAAGGAAATCATGGCAGTGCCTGTGGCTCAAAGGAGTAGGGCGCCAGCCCCATATGCCAGAGGTGACGGGTTCAAACCCAGCCCCGGCCAAAAACCGCAAAAAAAAAACCAAAAAAACAAAAAAAAGGAAATCACGTTTGGTAAGGACTACACACGGGGCCTCATAGAGGAAGGCTCTGTAAATGTGAGCCATCACGTGTTTAAAACTGGAGAGTCAGCACATGCGAGGAACTCATCCCGCTTCCCAAAGAATTCCTTCAGTTTCTGTCTCCATGACTGGGACACTCTCCTCCTAGTTATGGCACTTGGCATCAGCTTGCCTTTTCTCTTCCCTTGTCCCCTACAGCAAGTGTCTCCAGAGGCCTCTCTCTGCCTCTGGGGTCTGAGGGTCGGGGCAGAAGGCCTGCAGGTCTGGGGTCCAGCAGGGGCTCAGCTCTCTGCTAAGGTGGGGGCACGATCGTTGGGAATCATTGGAAGATTGACTTATCCAGGCACTTTGCCGGGGGATTGGTTTAAATCACATGTGATCAGCTGGGGACCCCTGAATGTGGGTGCGGAGCTCCTTGATGGACCAGATTGGGGCCAAGTGGACCAGATTGCATTTTCCTGTCCCTGCTGCTGACCTCCTTATGATCCAGGGTCTGTCCTGGCCACAGACATGTGCTCCTCATACACTGCAGCTGGTGGGGCGGGTTGTCTTTTAGGATGACACTGGCTGGGAAAGTTGAGGGTGGAGGGCACGTCCAGATAGTTCATGTAATGCTTTGGGAAACATGCAAACAATTGCTTCCCCTAGAGGATGCAGCTCTGTGAGCACATAGTTCATGTGAAATGGGAGCTGGTCTCTGATCCCCACTTGCCCCCTTGGCTAGGAGCCTTTGTGTGGAGTACAGCCTGCCTGACCTCACGCGAGACCTTAGCTCCCTTTCCAGACCCTGGCACTTGCCCTTAGATTCCGAGTTCCATGAGGACAGCGTCCACGCCTCTTTCATCAGTGCCTAGTTGAAGGCCAAGCACAATGGGCCTCACAAAGTGTTGCCAAATGAATGTCCCAGCCAGGGACGTGTGGGCTAACTGGTGCTCGAGAGCTCTGACAGCATTAGTGGGGCACTTAAGAGCATTTGCTTTGAAGCAGATTAAATTGAGCTTGGATTTTGTCCTACCTCTCAAAAGACGCATGATATTAACTTCTCTGAGTCTCATTACCTCCATCTTCAAAATGGGGGCATATAATAACACTTACCCCTTATTGCTATGGTGAGGATTTGCTGAAAGGGTCTGGGCCAATCACCGACATCTGCGTCTGACCACAGCTACGTGGTAAGGGAAGCCTCCTGGAGAGCTGTGGGGGTGGCTTTCCCCAGGGCCTCCCAGACACGATTACTTTCGGGTTCCCGGGCCCAGTAGCCTTTCCAGTCATGCTCAATGTACATCTCAGATATGGATTGATGCGGCTTGTGGTTGCAATGATTTGCTTTCTCCTGGCACCCAGCCACATGCACTTACTGGGGCCTCCAAACCCATCAGGCTCTCAAACATTCAGTGCCTCATGCGTTTCCTAGAAGAGTCATAATTTTTGTTAATAAGAATACAAATATCTCCTACAATTTACTGCTGCCCATGACTAAACCCCTCGTTGCTCTTTTTCTTGTCTTGGAGACCTGCCATCTTCATTTGGCTGGTCTCATGGTATCAGCAACGGCGAGGAAAACAATGGCCTCTCTATAGGACGTCACCCTCTGCAGGCTCAGGGGCCACCAATCCTGCACACTGAGCTGGACCAAAACAGACATTCCCAGCTTCTGAGGATGTTCATGCAGGAACCAGAACCCGTGCACATGCTCACTGGTGCTGGGTCCGTGTTTTGGAAGCCCACCGCAGCCGGTCAGCTGAATGCGCTGGTCAGGACAACTATCCTTCAGCAGAGTTGCAAGTGGGAATTGGTGAAAGGCTCTGCTGAAGGGTAAAGGCTAAAGGCAGAAAAATAGGAGGGGATTTCTAAGAGTTGTTGGTAAATGTCCTTGGGGACCTAAAGATTATCTTGACTTATTTAAGCCTCAAACTTTACTATTTCTTATACCAGTACTGCCCCATGCTAAGTGATCACGTGATCAAGTGACTGCAGAGGCGGACAGGTGAGGGGGGAATAGGGTGTGGCAGAGAGGTCCACCCGGTATTCGGTGTTCACAGAATACCGGGGTGGACACAGGACAAAGGGCCAACGAGCTTCAGTTTAATTTCTGTTTTGCCGGAGATTAGCTATGTGATCCATCCGTGTGACTCCATTTCTATGTCTGTCATGTGGGAGCAGCTCAGGCATGGGTGGGGATTATCAGAGGCCACAGATTTGAGTGTGTGTAGCACGTAGGGGGTGGGAAACCACTGCCCCCCACCCCAGTCAGCCAGATGGCAGCCAGCCAGCGTTCTAGTTCTACAAACTCTGTGCAGGGCCTAGGGGACACTTCTGAGGGAGCAAAACAGAAAACAACCTGAAGAGGATTTGGAGTCTTTTTTCTTTCTTACTCTATGGGGGAACTGTCTTCTTCTCTTTTTTTTGCAGTTTTTTTGGCCAGGGCTGGATTTGAACCTGCCACCTCCAGCATATGGGGCGGGCGCTCTACTCCTTTGAGCCACAGGCACCGCCCCGCTGTCTTCTTGATGATTCAGTTCAGGGAGCTTGTCTCCTCCTGCCCAGATGACAGGATTTCATGGCAGGCATTAAAAAGCTCTTCCATTATAAAGTAAGTCAATCGTGGTGACAGGGAGGGAAGGAGGGAGACAAAGCAGGCTATGTGTGGATGGGCGAGGCAGCTCTGAGCTCAGGAAGAGCAAGTGAAGCAGGTGTGGCCTGCTGTAGGAAGATGGGAGGGTCCCGGCAGGCAGAGTGAGCCCTCCGACTGGCGGCCACGCTCTGGTGACAGCTGAGGCCCACCTCCTGCACAGGAAGCCCAGTAACCCCTTCAACAGGCCCTCACAGCCTATTTGCCTCCTAAAAGCTCCAACATTCAACACTGGTTCCTTGAGGATCATGCCCGGCACATGAAATTTGGGGGCACAGCCATAGCACATAGTAACTCCGAGGTGACTCACTCTTTACTGGGGTGGTGAGGGGTGGGGGAATGCCATTAAAGCAATCCTCTGATGCTTTTCTTGACAATGAAGCACACATAGCACACGCACACGTTTTCTCCTTGGCCATGGCCGTGCCCGAGCCCAGGACTATGTGAGCTGGGTGAAGGAGGTGTATGATGAGGACCAGGAGAGGGCGCTACGTGATTTTATACACCGGAACATTGACCAATGCTGAATTGTTTGCAAATGGCTTCATTTGTATATGTTCAGCTTCCTACCTTCTCATCAACCAGATATGGAAGGCGAGGGGCATTCATTCATTTGTGCATTCACAAACGTTTATCAAGGTCCTACGGTGTAGCAGGCATTTGCTTGGTGCAGAGAATACAGAGATGAATGACAAAGGTTCTGACTTAGAAGTGCTCAAAGCCTGCTGAGTGACCACCCTCACTTGAGGAGCAGTGAGGGTGAGAGGATGGTGTCAGCAGATTTTCACAGGATATTGCATTGCAAGGGGCTGGAATAGCTAACATGCACCCCAGGTAGGGGAACTAGGGATGTGTGGACCATTGAGTTAAAGAAACTAGACCTATAAAGCAATGACTCCCTACTACCCTCAGAGTGCTAAGGGGTGATGGAGGCCAAGCTACTCCAAGTAAATCCATAATCCATAAAAGCAATGGGCCTGAGATGCAAGCACAGTTTCCCAGAAAGGGCTGCTTGGCCTGGCTGCTGGTTGCCCCTTGTGAGTGAGTATGCGAGTAACTCTCTTTCTTTCCCACGTTTCTCCCACTGCCTGTAGCCGCCAGCATCCTTGTCTGTGTCCGTTGATAGGCAGTCGGTTCATGATTCAGGGATGAACCTGTTTTGTCCGCTGCTGTAGCCCCAGTGCCTAGAATGTGGTTCACAGTAAGTGCTCAATAAAAGACTTATTTGATGAATAAATAAATAAATAAGTGGAGGCAAAGCCAATAAGTTCAAAGACTCAAAAGTCAGCACTGAGATTCGCTTTATTTCTTTTAATATTATTTAATGTGTAGACTCCAGATATAAGCAATACCCAATAAATAATTTAAATGATTCATTGCCTGAGAAAACTAGATCTATAGCCTAGGCCTTATCTAAGAATTGGGTGACCTCTCTTCCCTCTCCTACCAACAGGGTCCATAGGGAAAATCATTACCTGTGGGATGAGCCCATTAGATTAATAGTCTTATTCTTCATACAGGATAAATTGTCACTGTCTTTTATGTTTAGCTTTCAAAATAACACGTAAAGGGATTAAGAACTGTATTATATAATCATGGATAACATCAATGCAATGGTCAAAGGATAGTTCAAAAATACTCCTCTTAAATATTTCCTACCAGTTCCAAACAGTTATGTTAAGTAATAGCCACCTCAATGAAACCAATGTATTACAGTAGAACCTCGTAAGCTGACCATTCAAGGGACTGTAACAAACTAGTCAACATATGGAGGTGGTAAACACAGGAACCAGGCCTACTCTATTGATATGTACATGTGGTGCATATCCAGTCTATGAAAATTAGGTCAATTTAAGAAGGTGGCCAATGTAGAGAGGTGGTCAACTATAGAGGTTCTACTGTATTTTACGAACCTACAGTATTCAAAGGCTATGCATTTTATAATACAACAGTCCAGAAATGTGTAACCTTATGGCAGAGGTGATGGAAGTATCACTTCTGTAAATCCTGAGATCTGTATTTGCTTTTCATCAATTGCAGGGCAAATTACTCATTCTCTGAGCGTTTCTTCATTTGCAAAATGGAAGAAGTAATGCTTAGCCTATTTATATCACCAGAGTCATTGCAAAGATCAAATGACACAATGCAAGTGAAGGTATTTTGTTAATCATGAAGTGCTATACAAATATGAAGAATCATTATTATTGTTATTAACTGGGTCATATTCTTTACAAAAAAAAGAAAAGAGACGTGAATAGTAATCATACATGGTGCTGAGTTGCCAGACATCTAGCTACATGGTGGCAGTGAAGATGGCCTTCTACAAACTTTTTCCCTCCACTAGTCTAAACCTGAAGACTGGAGACCCTGGGAGCCGAGCTTAGCCACTCACCAGGGTAAACCAAGACAATGTGAATATCCGACCGAAGGCTTTGAGAATGCTCAACACTCTGATCAAGGTGGTCTAGCTATAACCTCAGGAAGGCTCACCTGAATGTGATTACAAGTTAGAAAGCGGGAACCTAATGCCTAGTATTTGCTGCACCGTGCCAACTGGGATGTGATAATCGTGTCTCTGAGTGCGTTCTACAGGGAAGCCACGCCCAGCTCACCTGGTGGGTGTGTATGGTGGGAAGGGGATGGGTGGGGGGAGATGTGTGAAAGTGGACAGCCCTAGGCCCCACACCCCAGAACCATGAGTCAGATCACTGGGGAGAAGGGTAGGGAATCTGAATTTTTAAGACGGACCCCAGGCTCCAGAACAACTATCTACTTAGGGCCATCTTTTCCTTTTAAGGCTAAAATAACTTTGGAAAGATTTCAGAAGAGGAAATAAATGACTTAGGGGGAAAAAAGGACTTGTTTATAAAGAAAAATTAAATATGTATAGAATTGAGTGTATGAAGTCATGACCATAGTTTATAAACATTTGAAAGGAACAAATTCAAATGGTAGACAGTAGATGTTTTATTTAGGTACCAGACAGAAGTGAGAGTAGTGAAATGACAAAAGCGAAGAGAACTGGGGTCAGGTATCAAGAAAAACATCCTGAAAATTAAAAAAAAAAAAGTTACGGAATCATTTCACATGGGTAGGTTAACCAAAATATCAGTCCATTTAGTGGAAAAAACCAGTTGGGCAGCATTTGAAAAAACAATCAACTGAGTGGTTCAATTCTCTCTCCCCGCCCCCTTTCTAACTGTTGTTTTGATGTCTGAAGCTTTGTTATCCAAAGTCCTGGGAATCAAAATGATTCTTCATAAGTAAAAATGTGGCTCATGAAGACTGTGTAGGGCAGGAAGTGCCTGCTGGTCTTGGCTGAGAGCTGGGTTGAGGAGAAGCAGCAAGTTAGCATAAAACTGCCGGGGGCAGCGTTCTCTTGCCTTGGATCCCACCCTGGGAATAGTGTGAGCACCAAAGAGACTGATGTTCATTGAGAACCCTGTGCCAAGCCCCGTCTCATTTAATTTGCCCAGACTTGTCAAGTAGCTGTTATTATTTCCATTTCATGGATGATGGAAGTCAGGCTTACAGAGTTCAAGTTGCTAGGAAATGAAAAACCTGGAATTTGAGCCCTCATCTATATGACTCCAGAGTCCCTGCTTTTTCTCCTGAAGCAAAAGAATTAGGTGTAAAGCCCTGCAGTCATCATCAGAATTTTCTTTCTGAACTAACCGATTGCCAAGGCGAGCTAGGAAATAATGACACACTCTCTCCAAGCAACCTTCCTGCTAGGAAGCTCTGGGAGAAATCACCTTATTGTTCTCATTTCAGATCCTGCCATTGTCCATAAAACTTGCTGCTTTTGAATGCTAATGAGGTCGGAGTTAGTGGCGTGGCTAGTGGAAAGAGATGCTATTGGGCATTTTTTCAAGCTGAGAACCAGGAGCCATGACAATGGAAATATGTCCTTCCTTCTACAACTCCACGCCTTCCTTCTTCTTCACCATAATCTTCCTTTTCTTCCTCCACTACCAACCCCTTTCCTGTCATCTAACCACTACTATCATTATGACTACTGACTGTCGCTCCTACCCCATCGCCACCAGCACCGTAATTCTTACTGTCACCACCATCACCAGCATCATCACCATCATCACTGCTACCATGACTACCACTGCCACCCTCACCACTTGCTTATGGGAAAGAATGGAGAATTATATATTTAATGCTGCTCATCAACATTATTCCCATCCCAAAGAACCCAAAGAAGACGCTGTGCTAGATAGTTCTTTGTATACGGGCCACATGTTGGAGGGCATGAACTGGACTGATTATGCCAACACAAAAACAAAAACAGAGCCATAATTCCTCACTCCAACCTTTGCAAAAAACAACCATGTACCAAATCGTTAAAGCTTTAGAAATCCTTTAAAATGAAAGCAGATATAAAGCAGGTATAAAGGGAGCTCAGCTTTCTTCATGCACCTTCGGGACAACCCTTGAAGCTACAGAGTCACTAGATTAAAAGAAAGAAAGACGCTTGTGATAAAGCCTAGACATCATGGTGCTGTTTGCTGTCTCTCCGTTTCTGGCTCTGGCGGGAGCTCCGAGACAAGATCTAAGAGGCGGCTCAGAGGCTGCCTCACACACAAACACAGGACGGATATAGTTCTTCAGAGAAGGCCTTAGCCCCACGGGGAAATCTCAGATTCAAGAATCTGCTGACACAAACAAGGGGAAAGGCTTGGTGGCAAGTCAGAAGACTTGTTTTTGGAAGCTGAAAACCAACTGTGGTGACAATGGTCCTCCCCAGCTCCCTAATTGTGCCCTTGCTGGGGAGGCCTGTAGCCCTCCTGGGGCCTCCAGGGCTTGAAACCAGCCCTGCTTAGGTAAGTGCACTGTGCAAATAAGCCCTCGGGGGCCCACAGGCAAGTAAACAGCTCTCCAGCTGACATTCAGACACAAACTGGAGATTAAAATGAAGAGTTTCAGATCCGTGTGTCCAGAGAGGGTCTAGGCCGGGCCCAGGGAAGGGGTTCAGGGTGAGTCCTTAGGGGACACACAGCCATGCAGTTTGAAAGAAGCGAGGCAGATGGGGAGGACAGGTGTGAAACCAGCTCTGGCAAGACTCGGAAGGAAATGTGCGATCAATACAAGGGCTGGACTTGCTACAGTGAGGACAAGTGCAGCTGATACAGTAAAGGAGAGTGAGAAGGAAGGAGCCTGGGCAGGGAGCGAGGAGGAAAGCAGGCGTGGGGCAAGGTTCAGCACGGAGCCAAGGGAGGCAAGCACTTCTCAAAGAATGTATTGCTGGAAGGAGCAAGGGGTGAAAGTGCTTCTTTGCCTTCCCTGTTCCAATTGCAATTCAAAGTTAAGTTTCCAGTCCTGATTGCACAACATTATCAATATGTGTAATGCTGAATGGAACTCTTAGAAATGGTGGAGATGGTAAATTTTATATGTATTTTACCAAAATGAAAAATAATGGAAATCAAATTAAGTAGGGTTAGGGAAAGATCCCAAGGTACTGGGGCATTTTAATCAATTTAAAGACATTGAAGATAAAATCTTACTAGGAACCTGCACACAGAAAACGCTCAGCCAGAACTGAAGCCAGGGCACCCGTTTTTCCCTTTCAGACAACTGACCAAGTCAGTGGGGAGAGAGTTCTAAGCGTTATCGGAGGGAATGTCCCTTTCCGATGGCTCACTTCTAGGTATGGCTGTCAGGACACCTGCCCCACGTCTTCCCCCAAGTGTCCTTGATGCCCTCAGTCCTGCAAGAAATAACGCTTAGTGTGTTCTCACGTCGTGGTGGTCTCCTTCAAAGGAGGGCTTCTTCCCGGCATGGCAGGACCCCAACTAGAATTCTTCGCGTTGCTGAGTTGACATCCGAGCGCCCTCCCAAAGTTCTCCTTTCCAGCCTGGCACCCTTGCTGCCCCCATTCTGTAGCCTCTTCTCACTAATCCATCCCCCAAGGGAAAGAGCAGCAGGCTTTTCTGAATCCGTTGTAGGTAAAAAATGGGACTGTTGGTCGTGAGGATGACGGGACAAAAAGGAAGCTTGGAAAGAAGCCGCAGCGATCACTTAGCACCCTGCCAGTTGTGCAAAGGAATTATTCTTTTTAAAAAAATTTCTTTTTAACTGTACGACGATCTGTTATTTTGTGCAAAAGAGGCACATCAGAGAGGCTGACAATAAAGTGACTTTCTAAACACAAAATCCATCTTCCCACTGACTTCATCGGCGACCACAGACACGTTCCCGCAGGATAAGAAAGTCCCCCAACAATCGGAGATGAAAATTCATCAGTAGAAGAGGTTAGGTTGAGGTCAGCCCTGTGGAAAACATGATCATCTATTATTCTAGCAACATTCTACCTGCCTGGAATCCAGTGACGGAGGACAGGATGAAAAAGAACACGGTTTAGAGTTAGACAGATTTGGACCTCGGCTCTGTGTCTATCAGGTGTTACAATATAAGGTAGGCTCAGGACTGAGCTTCAGTTTCTATACCCAGGACAAGACAATTACGCCTTATTTTGTAGGATCATTCTGAGGCTTAAATGAGACAGTGTTGCAAATCACTCGGTGTACAGTCGGTGCTCATACATGGTGGCGACTCTTACCTAACAGCTCTCCTTCCTTTAGAAGTGAGACTAACTCAGTCCTGTTAAGGCTTCCTGCAGGCTGCTCACTGGTCCTCTGTGTACCAACAGCAGCTATTGTTTCCTGAGTACATAAAATGGGACAGTTCAGAGCGTGATGACTTCGTGCTAGTCCTTACCGCTCTGCACTCACTCTCCCTACCGTAGAGAGGAGGAGAGAGAGGCTCCAGTTTTCACCTGACACCCTTCCGACACATGAATCCTTCTAGATTTTTCTTCTGCGCATCACCTGGTTACACTCTCAGGTCATGGGGATGACTCGCAAATATTAGATTTAGCGTTATCAGATTTACCAAATAAAAACACAGGCTGCCCAGTTAAATTTGAGTTTTAGATAAATAAGAGATAAAATTCTAGTATAACTATATCCCATGTGGTATTTGGGACACAGGTATATTAAAAATACAATTAGTTGTCCCGTATTTCATTGAGTTGCACTACTTGAATTCTACTTACAGGGCTCGTCCTGTCTAATTAGAAATGATCACATCTGGCAACATTGGGTGGTGCTGCCCTGTTCCCTAACCAATGATGCCTCCTTGCATGCTACGCTCCTTGCACGGTCTATAACTCAGAGGCATCAGGTGTTCCTGAGCGTGGATTTGAAATAGCAAGATGTGCATTTTCTTAAAGATGAGGAGAATCTATGTGTTTATTATTGCTTAGGTCTGTAAATATTTTATTTGCAGCTGCTACTTAATTAAAACTTCAGTTTCATCATGTTCTGATTGGCAAGTGTTGGAAGTGTTAGGTTTTTAAAACAGCTCCAGTTCCTCTTTTAATTAGATATTTAACTTAATTGGCTGCTGGTCAATAGCTTCAGGATATTTGTTTCTAGCTTGATGAGAATAGCAAAGGACCATTTGTACAAAAAAGAGCCCACTAGTTTTGTCTTTGTTTTCACTGATGCCTTTGCTCTTACTGTTCCTTCTTAATGTCACAAATGTTGGCTCCCAACAAGTTAAATATCAGCCCGGAACTGAAGCTAATCTGAAGAGTCTCTTCTGTAGAAACATTCAAGGTGGAAAAGCAGGTGACGGAGGAGTGCAGGGCAGTGAGGAAATGAAGCCACGTGTCAATCAATCAACACTTGAACCTGCCAATGGTGAAGAAGGGGCCTGGCTGCCTTAGTGGGAGGGGGAGGGGATCAAGCTGGCCCTTTGGCTCTGGCCAGGGATAGGCCATGGGGAATCTTAGCCCAGTTCACTCCATCATGAGATCCTCATGGTCCCAGATGCTTCCATTTATTTCCTCCCTGAAAAAGGAAGAAAGAAAAAAAGAAAGAGTGAGAGAGAGAAAAGGAAGGAAGGAATAGAGAGAGGGAGTGAGGGAGAGAGAGAGAGAGAAAGAAACAGGTGGTCCCTATAACCAAGCTCCTGCCAAGTCACGTAGGTCAGATAATTAAGTTCATAAACTCAGCCTAGAAAAAGTGCTACCTACCTCATTGCTGAATAGCACTTCCATCCCCCGACTCTTCTGGGAAGCTACATTGATGCTCCCACAGCGTCCATCATTCAAAGCAATTTTGGAGCTCTTCTTCTGGAATGGCTATCAGAGCTGTCATCACACTACCCTTGACATTCTGAATGTCATCAAAATGTCTTCCTTTCAATATTTTCTCCTCTTCAGGTAAAAAAGAAAAGTCACTGGGGGCCAGGTGAGTAGGGAGGATGTTCCAATATTTGTTTATTGGCTACTCACAGGCAGTGCTGTGTGAGTTGGTGCGTGGCCGTGAGTTGTTAGCCAAAATTTCCAGTTAAGATTTTCCTGCCTGTTTCTCTGTCAATGCTCACTTGGTCTGTCGTGGTTCTCACAGGCAGCTGACAGTTTTGACGCACCATTCGACAAATGTTCCCAACACTGTCGTCAGCTCTGCTTGTTGCTGGCCGCCCTGACCTCTCTTCATCAGAGCTGCTTTCTCTCCTCTCCGGAAAATGCTAGATCCATTAGTACGTGCCACTGTCTTCGCGGCATTACCCCCATAAACGTGCACTAACGTGTCTCCGATTTCACTTCCACTCTTGCCAAGTTTAACAAAAAATTTAATGTTTGTTCTTTGCTCTAATTCAAGCTCTGACACTCTCAGAACAGCACGGGAAACATGCAACAACAACAATAATGAACACCCTCGGCGACACACTGCCGCACGTTGACAAGAACACAACCGTGAGACATGGGTGTGCCAAGGTGACGAAACCTTACTGAGCCGTCTGTGCAGCACTGCCAATGTAGGTGCACAGTGGCAAGTTCATGCACTAAATGGTCAGGCCTTGCAGGTAGAGCAAATCCTCTGCATTCACGAAGCTTGGGTCCCTGGACCTCGCTGAATTCCCACAATGGCAAAGACATCTATAGCACGTCATTTCCGACAGGTCTCCTGTTCCCTTTGTGTGCCCTCATATCTCAAGCATCCGCCCTTTCAGACTTCACATGATTTCTAGACAGATATTTGCCCACATTCACAAGCTGCTTATCCTGAGGTTTTGCACACGTTCTTGGCACAGATCTGAGTCAGGCCAACTGGATGTGCTGTTCTCCAGGTTGTTTAGCACTCCTATTTTGGGGAATGAATGGTCTTTTTTTTTTTTTAGACGTCTTTGCTTCCATCATCAGCACCAGACTTGTCATTCCGGTGGCATCCATTCTCCGTCAAGGCATACGAGTTTCTGTAATTTACAAGTCTCTGCATGAACAACAACAAATAGAGGGCAATAAACCCATGATGTGACGCAGATGCCGAGCAGCTGGCTGGGCTCATTTGCCGACACGACCGGTGCCCGTGAAGTAGTTTCCGAATAGTACGAATGACTCAGATCTGTACCTCAGCAAAATTAGAAATCACTATCAGTTATAGGCCTTCAGACAAAGCAGCTAATACTAAATGCAGGGACGCTGAAGGTCATGCACCTGGAGTGACTTGGTGCAGTCTCGCATCTCTGACTTGACCGGAACAGCCCCTTTACCAAAGGAGCGTATTCGTCTTCCCATCCCGTGCAGAACACAGGGAGGAGAAGTGAGACCACAGTGAGATGGTAACAGTAATCCTCCTGCCATTCACCAGGCACTTATTCCACACCCAGTGCCTTACGTTAGACTTTGTAGTGTTTGGGCCAAACTGCCTGGGTTGGAATCCTGGCTCTACCATTTCCCAGCCAAGTTGCCTTTGAAATCTTACTTCATCTCTTTGTGACTCAACGTTCCCACCATAAATAAAGACATGATTAGGGTCTACCTCGTAGAGCTGTTATGATGGGTGCAGGAGCTAACATTTGCCAAATGCGTAGAACAGAGCCTGGCACTGAGTCCACGGCCATGCCACCTGGACACGCGCCATTTCATCGGAGCCCGGCATAGAGCAGGCACTTAGCATCTGGATTCATATATGTGTATAATGTATATAAAATACACACATGCACTCACACACATACATTCACACACATGTTTACATGTGTCCGTGTGTGCTGGCTCACAGCTGGTCAGCTGTCAGGGGCACGCTCTCTCCGTGGGCTGCCTGTAGAGACAAGGCAAGGGGGACCTGGTGGGATATTGCCCTGGGGGGACTCTGAGCTGCCCTGTGTTGCTCTGCGGCCCTTCCCCAAGCAGACAAAGGCCGTGGGCTTAGTTCACGGTGCCTAAGCCACGTCAGAGCCTCCGTGGAGCAAGTGATCATGAGCAGCAGCAGAAGGCTTGGCTAACATTCATTTTCTGTTGAGGACAGTCAGCAGTGCCTGGGCCAGGGCTGTCACACCCAGAGGTCAGCAGGTCAGAGTCCCTGGGTCTGTTTGAGGCTCGATGTCCTTGCGTCCCTGAAGTGCACCATTTCTAAAGTTTCCGAGGGGGGTGGTGATACAGCAGGGCTGGGGAGTGGCTGCTGAGGAACTTGGAGGCCCAGGCAGCCTCCGGTCGGGAAGAGAAGTGTGATGACAGAGTGGGGAACACCTGCCATCACAGATGCCCAGGATGTTTTACTGCAGAGCTAAGATACCGGTTCGCCTGGGAGGCATGACTCTGCTCTCCAGGCGGGTCGGAAAGCCATCTCTCCAGGTGGGTCGGGAAGCCATCTCTTCAGGCTGGGCCTCTGCAGGGGCCAGTGCCCCCCACCTCACCCACCCTGTAGGGTGGGGACCTGGTGCTCCAACATCTCAGCACACAGGTCTCCTCTCACGAGGACCTGAGGGCTGTCTCTCCTCTGCCTTTGAAGCAGGGTCACGAGGGGAGCTGAGCTATGGGGACGGGAGATGCTGGCTGCCCTTCTCTGCTGGAGTACGGAGTTTTGTGGGTTGAGCTAAATTTTTTTTTAAGAATCCCAAAAGGTGGGGGGCGCCTGTGGCTCAGTGACTAGGGCACTGGCCCCATATACCTAGGGTGGTGGGTTCAAACCCAGCCCCGGCCAAACTGCAACAAAAAAATAGCCAGGCTTTGTGGCGGGCGCCTATAGTCCCAGCTACTCAGGAGGCTGAGGCAAGAGAATTGCTTAAGCCCAGGGGTTGGAAGTTGCTATGAGCTGTGACGGAGGCTTCAAGGCACAGAGAGCCAGTAGCGAATCTGAGGTCCATCTCAGGCAAGCCACTGAAAGGAGAGATATTGTTACCTGGGCCTTCGATCCCAACTGTAGCTGTTAAAACCCTCAAAACAGGTCTGGATCCCCTAAAGTCTATTGCGCCTGAGGGGATGGGGAATTTTTTTTTTTTTTTTTGCAGCTTTTTGGCTGGGGCCAGGTTTGAACCCGCCACCTCCGGTATATGGGGTACATGGGTCCGGCGCCCTACTCCTTGAGCCACAGGCACTGCCCAGGAATTTTTTTTTTTTTTTTTTGACTGACTCTTCCAGAGGACTTCAAAGGCAGTCCCACCATATAGTCAACCTTCCTTCCCTTGATTTTCCCCTTAAGGTTAGGCAAATCCTTCTTGCCCAGAGCCACCATCTGTCCTAGTTTCCTTGACTTTTGCCATATGATCCCTTTGAAAACTCCCCCTTCTTTTTCATAAACTACGTGATTATTTAAAACCGATTGTTACATTAACCAACCTTTAAAGCAAGTGTCTTATAGGTGACCTTTGGTATAGACCTTTTTAAAATTTTTATTTTTTTAAATGTATCATTATACTCACTTTGAGTGTACAGTTTGGTGGTGTTAAGCACATTCAGACTGTTGTGCAACCATCATCATCTATTTCCAGAACTTTTTCATCTTCCCAAACTAAAACTCTGTCTTCGCTAAACACAATCCCATTCCTCCCCCACCCCAGCCACAACCGCCACCATTCCACCACCACTCTGCTCTGGGTCTGATGACACAGTAATTGTCCTTTGGTGTCTGGCTTACTTCACTTGAAAGTGTCTTGAAGTTTCCTCTATGTTGTAACATGGACCGGAATTTCTTTCCTTTTCAAGGCTGGGTTTGAATCCCAGCTCTACCGTTTTCTAGCTAAGTTACCTTTGTAACCCACTGTACGTGATTTTGCAGGTACCATATTTTGATTATCCACGCATCTGCCTACGTCATGCGGGCTGCTTCTACCTTTTGGCTGTGTTGAATAATGCCTCTGTGAACGTGGGGGCCCAGGTTACGAACGGTAGTTTTAGAGACGCCTCTTCCTCCTTCCTGGGTCAGGTTCCCATTTGATAGAGAAGCTACGATTGTCAGGTCATGTTCCAGACGCAGGGATGGTTTCTTCAAACCCTTTCTTGTCAGAGACACGCTAAAATCCTCCCTACCTAACTGGTTCTCCTTGGCTTTTGGGGAAAGTAACCCAAGTCACCCTGCATGGGACCTGGAAGAGGAGGAGCTGCCAGAAAGTGAGGTTCAAAGGCCCTGAGGGCCTGGAACAATTTTTAAAAAATGGAGTATGACCCTAACAATTCAAAAACAATAGTGTTGACCTGGAAAAGTAGATGTCACATTTGTCCTGTGAGCTTTCCAGGTGGAGAGGCACGTTTTGCAGGGTGCCTGCCCTGCATTTCTGAGACTTCTGGAGTGGGGACTTACTGCTCCTGGCTGCACCTGTGTTCTAGAAGCATCAGTGGAGTCTTCTGCTGCTGTAGATCATGGTGAGGGCAGAGGTGCTTGCTGCTCACACTCTCCTTAGCGCCACCTGCACCCCACTGCTGCAGATGGTGGTGAGGGCAGAGGTGCCTACGGTGGACACCCCAGAGCCACTGCACCCCACTACTGCAGAGGGTGGCGAGGGCAGAGGTGCTTGCTGCTCACACTCTCCTTAGCACCACCTGCACCCCCCTGCTGCAGGCTCTCTGGTCTTGATTCTCTTAGGAGCACATGGGGTGATCTCTAAGGGCTGTCCTGTTGTCCAGTTGTTCCTGAGAAGAAATGAGGCTCCCTTCCCAACAGAGGGCTGGAATTCCAGTGGCCCTGCCCCAGCTGCACCCTGAATGCCATCAGCTCAGATGCCCAGCACGGGTGGAGCTGGACAGATGACACGCAGCTGCGAAGCGTTTGTCGTGGAAACAGTCACGGAGGGCACTGCTGCCCATCGTGCTGGGCTGTGCTCCTCACACGGTCTTCACCTGGGTGAGGGCAGGGTGGGAAGGGAGACGTATTTATACTTTGTGCTATAAATAAGCTGAGTCCTGAGCAGCCACAGTCTGCTTTCCTGACTTTACTTTTGTGTGAACAAAACACAAGTGTTGTGAGCACATTGGCTGAGACGGACGCATGGGTTCTTGCTGAGGGCTTTCCTTCTGGCCCTGGGGTCTGGAGACCCCTCCCCTAAGTCCCACTGGAGTGTCCAGACACAGTCAGCACCGCTGCCTGCCCCGCCGGTTCCCCTCAGTTATTCCTGCTCCTTCACATTGTTAATATCACCCTGTTATTGATCATCTCCCAACTCAGGGATCTATCGGGACAGCCTACTGACTGCAGGCAGACTCGGATGGTGGTGGTCTAGAAATTCTCCGATTTTCTAGGTGTCTCCTCTTCAGGGACCATCCCACCCTGCCACTGCATGGTTCTCTTCTCAGGAGGTCCCCCGATGTGGGCAACTCTGGGCGTGGTCATGGGGACACACTTGTGGGCAGTGCACGAAGAAGCAGCAGATGGGAGGAGGAGAGGCTGGTATCAGGGAGACCCGGACGGCAGCCCCTCTGGAGGGCACCTTGGCAACATCTTGCAAAACTTACACAGGTGTGCACAGGTCCCTTGACTCAGAGATCTCACGTCCAGGAATCTATCCATTACATATGTCGGCACGAAAATAAAAAGGTGATGCTCAACGTGGTCCATTGAATCATTGTTTTTGTTTTGACACAGTCTCACTCTGTCATCCTGAGTAGAGTGTCATGGCGTCCTAGCTCACAGCAACCTCAAACTCCTAGGTTCAAGCCATCCTCGTGCCTCAGCCTCCCGAGTAGCTGGGACTATAGGCGCCTGATACAATGCCTGGCTACTTTTTCTATTTTAGGTAAAGATGGAGGGTCTAACTCCTGCTCAGGCTGGTCTCAAACTCCTGAGCTCAGGCAATCCATCTGCCTAGTATTCCAGGCATGAGCCACCACACCCGGCCTCATTGAACCATTGATTAGCGAGATTGGAAATTAAATGCTCATCAACAGGGAAATGGTTAAATAACTGGTAATGAATATCACCCAGCTATACAATGAGTGAGGAATAATTCTCCATACCACTACGTAGCGCTACATACTGCTACATAGTGCCACATAGCGCCACACACTGTGACATACCACCACATAATGCCACATAACATCTCATACCGCCACAAAGCACTACATAGTGTACATTCTGCTACATACCCCTACATAGGGCTATGCAGTTATCTTCAGGCTACAGTTAACTCAAGTTGTAATAAAATGTAGAGTAATTTATCTTTAATGTGGGAAAAGGGGGCTAAAATTTTTCCACATATTTGGTTATTTTTTTGATAGCATTTACATAAAAGAATTACTGATGGGAGAGGGAGTGAACAGTGTCGAGGTAAATTGACCGTCAAGGGAATAAAGTCTGAACTTCAGGGCCCCTTGGCCAGAATGACATTTTTCAAGGGCTGAAGAGGAGCCTTTCTAATTTCCTATCCTTTTTCTTGAAAAAGCACCACAGTTTATGTAGGTTTCCTTCTTTAGACATTTTCAATTACACCTCACTAGTGGGAGGTACCCAGAAAGTGTTTGTTAAATGAATACATGAAATACAATATACTGATAGCAAATCAGCCCCTCTGTGGCTTCACTTTTTGGCCCTGTTTCTAATGGCTGGAATAAGCCCATTTCCTTTTTTGTATACCCTCTACCCAGCTTGTGAATATTTGAACACAGAATATGCTAAGCTGGTGGTCCCAACAAGTGATCCTCATGAAAAATCACTGTGGGGCTCTTTCGATCTTGATATTTTCCTCTGAACAAGCTTCATTTCTTCTAGAACTGGTAAAGAAGGCACTAGCTAAAATGGGACCATTGCTTCAGAATCATGTCCAGAATACAAATACATAAGGATGTTATCTGAGAAGACTAACCCCTTAGTTTGCGACCATTGAAGTTCCTTTCAACATATCCACTTTCTCTTATTCATTTATTCATTAATTCAACATGGATTTTTGTACCTCCTCCCTCCTGGGCACCAGGCCAGCTCCAGGATATACAAAATTGAATCAAGCCCATCCCCATCCAACCTTAGTGTGGATTTTAGAAAAACTTAAAAATTGGGAAAACCAAATTTGAGGTAGAACTTGGCACTTGTTCTTAGGCATGTTATTTAATCTCTTGGAGCTTCAGGGTCTTATTTACGAAATGGTGGTGCCACAGATCACTGAGAGGTCACTATAAGGCTGAATGGTATATTATCCGATGGCTGGAATGTGGTAGGAACTCAGTCAACATCCTTCCCCTTCCAGAGCATGCTCAGCTGGACTGTTGGAGCATGTGTGGGGAGGCATGGGTTAACCTTGGCAGTGTGGGATGTGAGGTGGGGGAGGGAGGGAGGTAGGAGTGAGGGTTGCCAGGGGTGTGTCTGTGTGTTGAGGTTCAGCAGGAGGATATGAGGCTGGGCACAACCTTCAGCATTTTGCTCAAGACTGGGCCTTGTTCTGTGAATAGTAAACAAGGATTGTTTGCTTGGACTAAAATAACCATCTCCTGGAGCTGTGTGTTTGTCTGTGTTCCCATCACTGTGGGAACTTACCTTCTTTCTGCCTGACGGAGTGTCTGAGTGTGGGATAGAGCACTAGGTCAAGTGCACGGCAGCTGGAGCAGTGGCCACGGCAGCACAGCTCTGGGTGTTTTCCTGGGACAGGCCTGGGGTGCTGGCGTCCCCGGAGGGCTGGGGCCGGAGGAGGAGCCTCTCTGAGCATTGCCCTCCCAGGGGCAGGGGTTCTGAAGGGTGCTGGTAGTTCAGCAGGGGGAGGAAGGAAGCAGGCGGCCACTGAGAAGCTGCTTTGGAGCTGGGTCTGGGGATGGAAGGTGGTGGGAACGGAGGGACAGGAGGACTCACTCCTTCCGCCTCAGGGCACAGCCCTGCCTAGCCTCCAGTTCCATGGGAAGAATACCTCAGGGGCAGTTTCTGCCTTGGCCCCCTCCAAACCTGCCCTCTCAACCTCCCCTCCCCCACAGACTCCTGTACATGGGCCTTGCCCCACCTGCAGCGGAGGATCTTGGCTTGAGCCTCTGGTAGTGCCCTGTCTGGACCTGGAGCTTCAGTCCAGGCCTGCTAGTTTCATTTCTGACTATATTAAAGTCTCACCCACTAGAGTTGCCCGCGTTTCCACCCCCAAACCAGGCCTGCTGTTTCTCCTGTCTGACCTGGGCCCAGAGGTACATGGAAGGGCCCCAACTCTGGCCCTTCCAGCAGGGAGCCTGGACCCCTGTGCACCCTTCTGTTTCTCCTGCCTGACCTTGGTGTCTGTCCCCACCCCTCCCAAAGCCCTCTGCCTCCTTCCTCCCCCATGGAAAGAAGAGAAAACGTAGGTTCTCAAAGGTAAACAGAAGCTCTGTTTCTGTTCCTTCTCTTTCCTTCCCCTCTCTCCTTCCTCCCTCCCCCCCTCCATACCTACTCCCCGGCTTGTTCACCCCGAGGCCTGGGCCCAAACAAGCAGCTAAACAGAGGGGGCTCAGTGGCCTTGACCAGACAGGGCTCCTCTGTGAGTGGTGAGTGGCCGCCCTTGGGCAGCCTGGGCCACAGGTCAGGGGGGTAAGGCCTCACAGCAGAGCCCCGTGGAATCTCAGGAATCTGCGGCAAAGCGAGTCTGTCTGAGAGAAAAGCTGCTTCTCTGCCTGAAAGCACTTGATGAGGCTCCAGGTGGGGAGAAACCCTCTGCTCTTCCCTCCTCTTCCGTTTCTCTCCCACCTCTATAACCACACCAGGGCAGGGACCTAACTCCGGCTCCTCTCAAAGCAGTTTGAAAGACACCTGCGGGCTGCCCATGATGAACATCCAGAAATCAGCTCTTCCACTGGCCGTTGGCCTTGGCATTGGGCGGGCTGCAAAGACGTTACACGGTTAATGGGATCTGTGGCAAGAGAGTGCAGTGGGGGCAGGAGGGGTCGAGCCTCCCAGTGAGAGTGTCAGTCTCCATTGATCTGATACCCTCACCCGCTTGTGCGGTGTGGGCAGTTTCAGAGCAGGGCAGAGGTTCAGTGGGAGGGCGATTAAATGCTGAGCAGAGTTAGCAGCTGCTTGGTAAATGTGATTCCCGGAGTAATAATCACTGTTGTTGCTGGCTTCCAGGTGGCACCGGCCACGGCATCACCGAGGGGAACCCGTGAGCCTGAAGCTCTGGCTGTCCTCCCCTTCTCCTCTGGCAAGGGTCTGGAGAAGGGGGGCAAACAAAGCAGAGACTTTCAGATTCTGTTCTTCACGGCCTGGGAAAGTCACCGTGGCTCAGAATTAGCCATCCTCCGCTCGTGTTCTCAAAACCAGCAACAGCCCCGAAGACGATTTAGCTCGGCATCCAAATTCAGCCTCTGTCCCTCACTGTGTGACTTTGGGAAAATTACTTCTCTCTCAGACTCTTTCCTTCTCCATCTGTAAAATTCCTATGTCGTAAGAATGTTATGAGGATTACATGAGTTATTGTCTAATAAAAGCCTGGCACAGAGCTAGTCTAGCACGAAGAAAGTACTCAATACATAGTTATTATCATTGTCATTGTAGGGAACCAGGAGTCTAATCAGATAAGGGATAGTCAATTCTCGAAAAGAAAAAGAGGGAAAGAAAAATTCATTTCTCAAACTATGTTAACCTGACTCTAGTTTTGTGGTCTTCGGCCTGTGAATTCACTGTGTTTAAACCCCCCTTGCACTTATTTCTGTTTTGGGGGAAAGGATTTTACAGTGTTTAAGACCCTAGACCAGGGGTCCTCAAACTACAGCCCGCGGGCCACATTCGGCCCGCTGAGGACATTTATCCGGCCTGCCTAGTGTTTTTGCCTCCGCTGCCTGTCCTGTTTAGCAGCAGACTCATCCCAGGGCTGCAAAATCTGTTAGCAGAAAAACCATTGGTTGCATTCCCAAATGCAAAATGTGTGGATTCTCTGGAAAAGTTGCAAAAGGAGTTCCAATTTAGATTTAAAGAGCTTCATCTCCATGAACAGGACATACAGCTTTTCCATAACCCATTTTCTATTGACATTGAAAATGTGGAGGTCAGTCCCTGAAGTCGCTGCCACCGCCGCCCCTCTGCCAGCTGCTCCGGTGCCCCCTCGGGCCACTGTCTCCAGCAGGTGGGAGTCAGGCACTGACGGGTGCAGCAAGGGCGACTGAGTGCTCCTGCAGCTCCGGCTCCAGCTCTGCACCAGCGGCGGCTTTCCGGCTTCTCTATGGGGCTGACCTGCGGCGCCTGGATGCTCTAAGAATGTTTCCACTGTTGCTCGGAGGACACACGCAATGGGATTCAGAATTCCTGGAGAATTGCCTTTGTGAGAAGCTGGAAGTATTTCTTTAAATTCCTTCTCTTAGTTTTTCAAAGAAACATCAAGAAACCATGAACAACATTAGTAATGAAGAGTTTGACTGCCACTTG
>CAUYRH010101121.1:0-34683 GCA_963574655.1 Perodicticus potto
TTGCTTATGCAAGGGATCTTGTGCTTCATCTACCTTGTCATTCCTTGGGGGAGTTGACCTACTCTGGTTATTCATATTGCCAGAGTTTTTCTGTTGATTCCTCCTCATGATTATTTTTCACTGTTGCCTATGACCGTCCTCTGAGTTGGGGAGGTGTCTCTCCCAGATCAGACCCTGGCAGAATCACTCTGTTTTTACTGGATCTTTGTAGGGATTGATCCTGTGTTTCTAATGATTTCTCAAACCCTACAGAGTGGAGAGCTTCCTTGATTATTTTTTCATCTTGACTATTGTTGGTGTATATAAAAGCTACTGACTTGTAAGTATTGATTTTGTATCCTTAGACGCTGCTGTATTCCTTGATGACTTCTAAGAGTTTTGAAGTTGAGTCCCTGGATTTTTCCAGGTATATGATCATATTATCAGTGAAGAGTGAGAGTTTGATCTCCTCTGACCCTATTTGGATACCCTTGATTGCCTTTGCTTGCCTGATTGCCATGGCTAAGACTTCCATTACTATGTTGAATAGCAATGGAGATAGTGGGCATCTTTGCCTTTTTCCTGATCTGAGTGGGAATATTTTCAATTTTACACCATTCAATATGATATTGGCTGTGGATTTGCTGTAGATGGCCTCTATCAGTTTAAGAAATGTCCCTTCTATGCCTATTTTCTTAAGAATTCTGATTGTGAAAGGATGCTAGATATTATCAAAGACTTTTTCTGCATCAATTGAGAGAATCATATAGTCTTTGTTTTTTATTTTATTGATGTGATGTATTATATTTATAGATTTGTATATGTTGAACCAACCCTGTAACCTTGTAATAAAACCAACTTGATCATGGTGTATAATTTTTTTGATGTATTGTAAATTCTGTTTGCTAAGATCTTATTGAATATTTTTGATATTCATTAATGATATGGTCTATACTATTCTTTCTTTGTTGGATCCTTTCCTGGTTTGGGGATCAGGATGATATTTGCTTCATAGAATGTGTTGGGAAGTATTCCTCCTTTTTCTATGCTTTGGAAAATATTGTATAATATAGGTACTAGTTCCTCTTGAAAGGTTTGATAGAATTTGGATGTGAAGCTATCTGGTCCTGGACTTTTCTTTCTAGGGAGATTTTGTATTGTTGATGCTATTTCAGTGGTTAATATTGATCTATTCAAGATTTCTAATTCTTTCTGGCTGACTCTAGGAAGGTGGTGTGCTTCCAGGTATTGGTCCTTTTCCTTCAGATTTTCATATTTCTGGGAATAGAGATCTTTTTAGTAATCATTGAGGATTTTTTTAATTTCTGAAGTGTCTGTTGTTGTTTCTCCTTTATCATTTCTGATAGTTGATATTAGAGATTTTACTTTTCTATATCTGGTTAGGCTGGCCAAAGGTTTATCAATTTTGTTAATCTTTTTAAAAAACCAACTTTTTGTTTGGTGGTCTTCTGAATGATTATTTTGTTTTCAATTTCATTTAATTCTGCCCTAATTTTGGTTATTTCTTTTCTTCTGCTGGGTTTGGGGTTGGAATATTCTGCCTTTTCTAGTTGCTTGAGATGATCTATTAAGTTGCTGGCTTCCTCTCTTTCTGCTTTCTTGATGAAGGCTTCCAATGCTATAAATTTCCCTCTTAGGACTACTGTTGCAATATCCCACAGGTTTAGATAATTTGATAATTTGTGATAATTTGTGTTCCAAAAATTTGGTGATTTCCTTCCTAATCTTGTCTTTGACCCAGCTGTCATTCAGCCTAAGATTATTTAGCTTCCATGACTTTGTTTGAGTATGAACATTCCCATTGCTATTTCAGCTTTTTTTCCATGGTGGTCTGAGAAGATACAAGGAATAATTTCTATTCTTTTAAATTTTCTGAGGTTAGACTTGTGTCCTAGGATATGATCTATTTTGGAGGATGACCCATGGGCTGATGAGAAGAATATATATTCAGTTTTACTAGGGTGAAATGTTCTGTAGAGGTCTGTAAAGTCCATTTGTTCTAGGGTCAAGTTTAAGTCTAATATTTCTTTGTTTAGTTTCTTCTTGGAGGATCTATCCAAAACTGTCCAAAGGGTATTAAAATCTCCAACTACTATAGTGCAGGAAGATATCATGTTGTTCATATCCATTAGGGTCTGCTTTATGAATTGAGGAACATTCTGGTAGGGTGCATAAATGTTAATTATCAAAATCTCTTCATGTTCGGTGTTTCCCTTGATGAATATGTAGTGACCGTCCTTATCTTTCTTTATCTTTGTCGGTTTAAAGCCAATTGTATCTGCTACTAAAATTGCAACCCCTGCTTTTTTCTGGTTTCCATTTGCTTGTATTATACAAGTCCATCCCTTCACCCTGGGTCTATTTTTATCCTTTAAGGTAAGGTGAAATTCTTATATACAGTAGATATCTGGTCTGAGTTTATGTATCCAATCAGCCAACCTGAGCCTCTTTAGAGGACAATTTAAACCATTTACATTAATTGAGAGAATTGAGAAACTTGCTTGTGTTTTGAGTGTCATGATTTCAGATATCCCATGGACATTTTTAATCCTTTCACCACTGTGGAAGTTGGATTTTGTTCAAAAATTTCTGGGTTAGTTTACTTTGGAGGTAGAGCATTGCGCTGGTCATTGTGGAGGATGGGTCTGAGAATATTCTGGAAAGCTGGTTTATTTATGGCAAATTTCTTCAACATGTCTATGTCATTAAAGTATTGGATTTCTTCATCACAAATGAAACTCAGTTTAGCTGGATAGGGGATCCTGGGCTGGAAGTTGTTTTGTTTTAGGAGACTGAAGGTCAATGACCATCTTCTTCTAGTTTGAAATGTTTCAGCTGAGAGATCTGCAGTTATTCTGATATTCCCTTTGTGGGTGATGCTTTTCTTATGTCTGGCTGCTTGCAGAATTTTCTCCTTCATCTTAACTTTGGCAAAGTTAATCACAATGTGTCTAGGAAATGTTTTATTTAGATTGAGTCTTGTTGGGTTCTGAAATTGTCTGCTATCTGAAGTTCTGTATCTTTTGCAAAGCTTGGGAAATTCTCCTCCAAAATCTCCTGGAGTAGAGCATCTGTACCTTTAGGATCATCCTCTTCTCCTTCGGGAATTCCTATAAGATTAATGTTTGATCTTTTTGAGTGATCCCACAACTCTTTCAGGGAATGATCAGTTTTTGCTCTCCATTTGTCTGCTGCTTTGAGTGTTTGGGAACGTTCAAAAGTTTTGTCTTCAGTTTCAGATATCCTTTCTTCTACTTGGTTAACTCTATTAGTGATGTATCCTACTGTATTTTGGAGCCCTTCAACTAACTTTTTCATTTCATTGAGCTCTGTTATCTCTTTTCTCATTATGTCCATATCTTTGGTAACTTGGGCTTTGAATTAATTTCTTGAGACAACTTTAGAACTACTCTTTGGAATTCAATTTCTATCTTTTCTTCCATTCTATTTATCTTATATGCAATCCATATTCTGAATTCAATTTCTGACATTGCTGCCACTTGTCTATGCATGGCATCTTCAGTTGTAGCTCCTTTGTCATTTCTTGGTGGGGTTGATCTACTCTGGTTATTCATGTTGCCAGAGTTCTTCTGTTGGGTCTGTACCATGTTTATTTCCCACTATTTGGTTATTAGAACTGGTAGGGTGAAATTGAATTGGGGTTCCCAGAAGAGATAACTCCTTACCAAAGCTCTAGGCTTTGTGATTGTTGCTTATCTCCTATAACCTTACAAAGGCCCTTTTCAGAGTTTTGGCCAGAGACTCTGAGGACCTACTTGGTGAGATAACACAAACTAGCTCTGTTTTGATATCAGCCAACCTCTACCCTATCCTAAGAAACCACAGTATTAGATTTAAATCTTGCCTGTGAAGAGATAACAAACAGCTGCGGTGCCCAGCCCCCACTTTTCAGTTCTTTTCTGCTATAGAACTTTGAAGGTCAACCTCAGAATGTCCCTGAGTGGACAGCCCTAGACACAGGTTCCAACAAAATTATCTCAAGCAGTGCAAACCCTGCCCAACAGAGAGGGATTCAAGGATGTCCAACAGCACAATTGGAGACAGGGATCCATACTCCCACCTGCCAGACTCAGTCCACACTGTTGTCCACCTCTCTGTTTACAGACTCAGCAGGGACCAGGGTCAATGCCTTCACCCACTGGTCTCAGTTCACACACAGCCTCTGCTTGCCAGACCAGTTTGAGTCAGGGGACCACACCCCCACCTGCCAGTCTCAGTCTACTGCCTAGTAAGCCTCTGTTCTCAGGGTCTGTTGGAGTTAGGGCACAGGGCCCACCCTCTGGTCTCAGTCCACACACAGCTAGGCTCTGCTTGCCAGACCAGTTGGAATCAGAAGACCATACCCCCACCTGCCAGTCTCAGTACACCACTTGGCAAGCCTCTGTTCGCAGTCTCTGTTAGAGTTAGGGCACTGCACTCCACCTGCAGGTCTCAGTCCTCACCTGTCAAGCCTCTGCTCAACAGTCTTACTAGAGGCAGTGGACCACGCCCTGGCCCTCAGGTCTTGGTTCACACCCAGTAAGCCACTGCTCTAGGGTTCTGTTGGAATCAGGGGCCATGCCCTTGATCGCAGTCCAAGCCTATCAAGCCTCTGTTCACAGGCCCCAGCCTTGTCTACGAAACTCAATCCACACAAGACAACCACTCTCCTGCTGTGGGTGCAGTCAGAGCCAGAGGTTCTGCACCCTGTCCCACCAGACAGCCCGAACCAAGGGTCAACACTACCACTGGCAGGGCATAGTCATAACCAGGGGACTGCTCCTCCTCCCACCAAGTGTTCCTTTCTTCCTATACCCTCTTTCTTCCCCATTAGTCTCAGATTCTGTCCTGATGGTTGGTCATCCACACTATGCCCAGAGCTCTTAGGATAAGACCAAACACTCTATGCTTTGCAGTGGCAGAACTTCAGACCGCCATGCAAGGGGGAAAGGGTAGACTGGGAATTTGGACTTGTGGGGGAAAATATCTGTTCAATTTTATGCCTGGCAGGTTGGTGTCTAGGTTCATAAGTGGAACCTTCCTGGAGAAAGAGACCTGGAGTTTAGCAGCTCTCTCCAGTGAGGTAAAATGAGAGATCTTTTGTTCCATGCTCTAGCCTGCAGCAGGCCTCCTGCTTGGGGAATGGGTCTCCCATCCTCTAGTTAATAGGCTTGTACCTGTAATTTATTTTCTTGAATGCTCTTCCTTGGAGTTACAGCTTGCTGAACTTCTTTCTTGGCTTAGCTCCCCATCTTTGGCTTCGTAGAGTCCGATTCCATCCAGTTTTTCTTCCTCTGTTCAGGAGCTCCTGCCAAAGGTTGCTACCAGTCAGCCATCTTCCCAGAATTCCTCAAGTGATATTATTTAAGAAATGAATTTTATAAGGCTATAGCTGCCATAGAGAGTGATTTGTCTGATAGATCTGAGGAAAGTAAAATGAAAACCCTTCTGGAAATGGCTTACCATTCTAGATGCCACTATGAACACTTCTGATTCATGAGAGGAAGTCAAAATATCAAAATGTGGAAGCGTTTAGAAGAAGTTGATTATGGCCATTGTAGATGATGTTGAGGGGGTCCCAGTCATGAGCAGAGGAAGTAGCTGCAGATTGATGGAGATTGCAAAAGAACTAGAATTACCAGTGAAGCCTGAAGATTTGACTGAATTGCTGAAATCACATGATAACACTTGAACCAAAGAGGAGTCACTTCTTTTGGATGAGCAGAAAAAGTGGTTCCTTGAGATGGAATCTATTCCTGGTGAAGATTCAGTGAATGCTGTTGAAGGAACAACAAAAGATTTAGGCTATCACATAAACTTAGTTGATAAAGTAGCAGCAGAGTCTGAAAGGATTGACTCCAATTTTGAAAGAAGTTCTACTGTGGGTAAAATGCTATCAGCAGCATCACATACTACAGAGAAATCTTTCACAAAAGGAAGAGTCAATTGATGAAGCAAACTTCATTGTTCCCTCATTTTAAAAAATTGCCACAACTACCTGAACCTTCTGCAAGCACAACCTTGATCAGTTGGCAGCCATTAACAATAACAAATAAAATCTTTGTCAAAGACAGACAGGAGTCAAAGGAATACTGAAGAAGATTGAATTTTTTGATTCTGAGAATAATCTGGAGAAGCCCTTCAAGAATATAAATAATAGGGAAGATGGTTAGAAAGGGTATGGGAAACACTGAGTAAGGAGAGCTTATACCATACCTATAGGATATTCATAGTCTTAAAAAAAGAAAGAAAAAAAGAATAGATGCAATAATCATTGTCATAACCACAGAAAATATAATACTTTGAGAAAAAGTGAACAGTGTCTTCTAGTCAAAATGTGTCCTTACATTCCAAGCAAAATTAATTAAAAAAATAAAACTAAAATCTATCCTGGCAGCATTTTGAAATTGAAAAACTAAGAGGAAAAATATGTATCTTAGCATAAAAATAAATCTGTAATCTAAAACAAATTACAACATGGCTGGTTAAAATATCACTTCTAAAATATTTATGTTTCCAAAAGAGTAATTAGAAGCCAATGAAAGACTTCCCTAGAGAATCTTCAGAGTTTTGGGGGGAAAAGTTTTGTTTAAATAATTTACAAGATGAGTTTTCTTTCTCTTATAAAGGAAATATATACATATAGCAGAACCTCTGTAAGTTGACAACCCAGTGGACTGTAACAAACTGGTCAATATACAGAAGTGGTCAATATAAAGAACTAGATCTATTATGCTGATACGTACATGTGGTGCATGTCTGGTCTATGAAAATTTGGTCAACTTATGGAGGTGGTCAATGAAGGAAGGTGGTCAATTATGGAGGTTCTGCTTGTGTGTGTATATATATATGTACATACACATATATGTATATATGCTACAGACACTAGGCCTTAAAATATGCTTCCTGGGTGTGCTTAGTCTAGATATCTGAGAAATTATTCAATACATCAAATGAGCATATCATGATATTAAAGAATTGATTATTTAAGCCATGTAAGTGTGAAAGTAAGTCTAAATAATTTTTGTAAATGTCTAACATGTACTATAAATATAAATGTCAAAGATTAATTACTGACAGAGTATGTATTCATGCTAATATAAAAATAATATTTGAGTTTTAGATAATGCAACTAAACACTATAAAATGGTAATATAGGAACTAAAAGGATGTTGAATTCTTCTCCTATGTAGTAGTGTGTTAAGCAATAAGTTTCATTCTTTTGATATTCAAAGATAGAATTATTTGAAAACAATTGAAAAACACTGAAAACTATAAAATAAATAATGCCAACAAATCTCCCTCCAAAGTTAAAAGTAAACTGATTATAATCTACATAGAAAAATTCACAAAACCACAAAGAAAACAAAAATACCTGAAAGTATTAACTAAAGATAATGTAAGTCTGATGAAATATTTAAATTGTTGAAACTAGATTATTTGAAGTATCATAAATTTGTGAGCCATAGGAATCCCATTATTAAGAAGAAGAAAGTTGACCAATCTTAACTTCCTCCTTAAAAAACTAAGAAAAAAATCTAACAAATTAAACCCATAGAAAGAAGAAATAATGGTGATTTTGTACATAGTCCTCCAGACAATTGGAAAGGAGGAAATGCTTCTCAACTCATTCTATGAAGCCAGTATTACTCTGTCATCAAAGACAAAGACATTACAAGAAAGAAAACTATAGAACAATATCTCTCAGGAATATAGATGCAGAATTTACCAACTTGAATTCAACAGTACATACAATGTTAATACATCATGGGTAAGTGGAGTTTATCTCAGGAATGCAAAGTTGCTTTAACATTTGAAAATTAATCACTGATTTAATTGACCATATTAACAAAAACATATGATAATTTCATGGCCACAGAAAAAGCATTTGACAAAATTGAACATTCACTTTTCATACATATATAAACTCTCAGCAAACTAAAAATAGAAGGAACTTTCTTAATTGGTTAAAGAGCATCTAAAATAATTGTACAGCCTACATGACAGTTAATGGCGAAAGATGGAATGCATTTCCCGTAGGATCAGGAACAGACAAGAATGTTCATGCTTATCATTTCTATTCAACATTGTATTGGAGATTCTAGCTAATACAATTAGGCAAGAAAAGGGAACAAAAGAGAGAGAAAGTAATAAAACTATCTTTATTCACAGATGACATAATTGTCTATGTAGAAAATTCAATGGAATCTATATAAAAGATGGGTGAGTTAAGCAACCTGCATAATATAAGATCAATATACAAAAATCAATTATATTTTTATATACTATCAATTGACAATTGGAAATTACATGAGAAAATATGTACAATACCATTTACAGTGGCAAAAAGAAGTTAGATTTGTCATAAGATTTTCAAGGTTTATACATGAGAAACCGCAACGTATCTTGAGAAAAATTAAAGTAGACCTAAATATATGAAAAGATACAGCTTGTTTATTTAATCAGAAGTCTCAAAATTTCAAACTTTCCACTGTGGCTCAGTCAGTAAGGTGCTGGCTCCATACACCGAGGGTGTCAGGTTCAAACCCAGCCCCAGCCAAACTGCAACAAAAAAATGACCAGGCATTGTGGCAGGCGCCTGTGGTCCCAGCTACTCGGGAGGCTGAGGCAAGAGAATCACCTAAGCCCAGGAGTTGGAGGTTACTGTGAGCTGTGATGCCACAGCACTCTACCTAGGGTGACAGCTTAAGGCTCTGTCTCAAAAAAAAAAAAAAGGATTTCTTAGACGAGATAAAAAAAGACAAATTAATAAATTGGGATTTATCCAAATTATTCTTATACTCCATTAAGTGTGAAATGCAAACCTCAGACTAAAAAAACCTCCTTGTAACACATATGTTTCATAAAATAATTTAATCTCAAACATATAACTCCTACTAAATAGCAACAAAAAGCAAACAACCCAGTAGAAAACCATCTAGAGCAAACAACCCAATAGAAAACTATCTAAAGACTTGAATACAAACTTCTCAAAAAAGGCTAAGACAGATACACTCAACATGATTAGTCACAAGGAAAAAACAAATTAAATCTATAATGAGGCACTATTTTATATCTGTAGGATTACCTTTAAAAAGGAGGGAGAAGACTCGAAATACTAAACATTTGCAATGATGTGAAACCCATGAAATTTTAAGACATTGCTGATAGAAATGGGCCAGTCATGTTGGAAAAATGTCTGACAGTTTCTTATAAAATTAGACATGTACTTTATCCTTAATCTAGTAATTCCCCTCCTAGGTATTTACCCAAGAAAACTAAAAACACATGCCCACACAATGTCTTTTACAAGATGTTGGTAATAGTCTTATTCATAATGGTCACAAAAGGAAAACAAACGAAATGTTCATCATCAGGAACATGGGTAAGTGATTTGTGGGTTATTCATATAGTATACCAATAAAGGGAACAAATTGTGATGAACTCTACAACCTGGAATGATTTCAAAGATATTACGAAAAATCCCAGACACAAAAGAAAACATACTGCATTATTCTAAACATTCAAAGCCCAAGGACAGGCAAAAGTAATCTATAGAGATGGAACTTAAAAAGTGGCCACCTCTGGAGAATAGAGCTTAACTGGAAAGGGACCTCAGGGAACATTGTCCAGTGATGGAAATTTTCTGTATTTCATTCTGATGATGTTTGCACACATGGATATTATTATTAAAAAAATACCAACTGAACACTTGAGATTTGTGATAAATATTACATTTTTCAAAAAGAATACTGAACTAGATTTTGGTGTAACTTTCCCTGCGTCTATGTTTGTGTAGGAGTATGTGAATATTAAGTAATATTGGAGAAACACATTTATCTTGTAGTATTATTCTGTATTCAGCAGGCGCCTGGATATTAATGGTAAAAGCAAAAATATCTGATTTTTTTTTGCTATGTTCACATATCTTTATGAACAAAATTTATCTGCCAGAAAGTAACCATGTGTCTATGTGTGTATATGTACATGTGTGTGCATATATACATATGTATCTCTACAGAAACAAGTACATATATCTACATCAGAAAGTAATCTCCTAAAATATTGAAATGGTTACTTTCTGATAAATAAATTTTGTTCATAAGGGTATGCGAACATAGTAAAAAAATACCAGATATTTTTGCTTTTACCATTAATATCCAAGCATCCTCAGAATATAGAAGAATACTGTAAGTTAAAATAAATGCATTTTCTCCAATATTACTTAATACAGTTTTAGTACCATAAGCAAAATGAGAAAGCTAAAATAGTGGTGATTTATGGTGTTGAAGTTCAGTTCATTTACTTTAATAGCTAATTTGTCGATTATTTTAATTCATGGTTTTGCCCATGCAAAGGACCTGGTGGTTAATTTTCTATTTTTTCCTTCTTCACCCCCTCTTTTTAAAAGAACATGTTTAAAAATCAAGTAAGTCAAACAACAAAAGAACTAAGTGTGTTTTTTTTCTGTGTCAATAATCTTAAGAAAGGGATGTGCTCTAGTTAGCAAACATCTTTTTTTCCAACTTGTATTGTGCACTTTGTATTTTATACAGAGAAAGTTGAGGGCAGGACCAATTCCTCATCCCAACTTCTTGGAATAAGGAAGCCAAAATTGGAACACTCTCAAGGAAGAAAGATCAGGCTTTAGAAATGTGTTATCCTTTGCAGTTAACATTTATAAAGCACCTAGTATGTGCCCATCATTTCTCTCCTTCTTGCCTTTTACTTTTGTCTTTTCTTGGGTATTTCATTAAGCCTAATAACAACCCCATGGAGTTCTCTAACTTTTTATTTTTTTTACATACAATGTATATTATATATAAAACTCTACTTTTCTAAGAAGGGGATTTATTCCTCAACAAGAAATCAACAGTTAATAGTTATTCAAGTACGTTCCTTGACAAAGCCATAATAACAATCATCCTAACCTAATAGAAAAAAAAAAAAACTCAAAAACTACCATGTGGCAACAACAAAATGTTTATTTCTTAACAATACATTTTCCAGCGAGAAGTTCTAGAGTATATCACTCCAGGTAATGGCTGAAATGTACTTCATATTTAATCATTACTTGTGCATAGACTGTCCAAGTCTTCCTCGTGTGTGTAATATGATTTTCGTTCTGGTTTGATTTCCACATGCTCCTTTTGTACACAGCCACATCACTCCGCAGATCCATAAAAATAACTTTCTTGCACAGCTTGCAATAGAAAATGATGTGTTTGTAGTTTCAGTCGTGCTCATATTGTGTGAATAATGTCTGAATTTGATCATCTGGGCGCTTATTAGTAGAGGCAGAACATTCCAATTTGCTTTAAAAATTTACATGGAGCAGCTACTCTTTGGTTAGAAGTAGGTGGGGAAAAAGTGGATTACGGAAGACCTGAGTATATCTCCTTATCCAGAGACCTTTCTTGGAACATCCCCCAAATTCAATTAGATGGTACAGCCCAGAGAGTCAGTCCTACATCTTCTCTCAGCTAGTGATCCTAGTGAAATACTGCTAACTCTCAATTATGATTTTGCAAAAACTGCAGACAATCCCCTGCCTCATTTGAGACATTTAAATTATTAGAACAGTATCGATCCTTTTACCAGAACATTGAACAGCTTTTAATGTTCTTACCTTTAAGTATGGTCAGAGTGCAGTGCTAATGAGATAAAAAAATGTTTTAAAGGTTAGGAAAGAAAAGAAGGGGGTAAACATGGATAAACCTTATACATTTCACTATATGGATAACGAGTTCCTAAATGTTTCCGTTGAGGGTGAGCTAAGGACAGAAGTGGAAAAAATCAAAATGGTGTTTATTTCACATCAAGGTGGGGACATCAGGAAAGAAGATGAGTCTAAGTGAAAACTAAGTTCTGTGGGCTGGACTTTGGGACTTTAGTGCTTTGTCTTTTTGACAAAAGAGGCAAAGGAAGAAACATAGGCAAA
The DNA here is from genome assembly GCA_963574655.1 of Perodicticus potto. NCBI lineage: Eukaryota > Metazoa > Chordata > Mammalia > Primates > Lorisidae > Perodicticus > Perodicticus potto. The sequence goes on from CAUYRH010101121.1 coordinate 11,942, forward strand.
AGGACAAAAATAAATCTGGAAACCTAATTTTCACAGTAAAAAATGAAATGAAGTGTTTTACTTTTTTGTGTGCTACATAATTTTTCTGTTTGATAAAATCTAATTAAGAAATGTGTGTACAAAATGCATGATCTTCTATTCACAAAATCTGTAGAATGCACACTAAAAATTCATCTTCAGATCCCAAGAAATGATTGATAAGCTTCTTTTATATCTTACTTATTTCAAATATCTCTAATTTCTAAATTTTTATGTATGTCTGCTTCTATACTAAGACAACTAATAAAAACCATAAAGTTCACAAACATGATGGTTTTATTTTCATATAATTTGCCAAACAATTTTTCTGGTAGACATCTTCACTAACCGGAATTTTCCTTCAAAAGGAACAATTTATTAGCCTTTGGTTTCATGTCACACAGACATAGTCTTGAGTCTGTTTCTTGCTCTGAGTTTTAGCTCTCAGAAACATGATAGAAAATTCAAAGTCAAAAGGAATGGGCTAAAACTCACACTTGAAACTTTCAGAAAAGTCATAGTGTGTGTGAACATAGGTTGTTCTTGATTCAAAACCCAGAGAGGGAGAGATGTCCTGAGTGTTGTGAAAAGTGGAGAAGTACCACATAGGAATAAAATTAAATCAAAAGAGATGAAGCAAACCCTAAAGAATGAACAAACAAGATTCACTGAGCAAGGGAAACCAGTAAGAGGAGCAGCCCATATTTATGCCATACTTTTATACTTACCTTGAAACTAAGAGATAAAAATTGTAACATTTTTGGCTTTTGATTGCGCACGCCATTTTATTGTCCTTATGTCTCTTGACAGGGGCAATCTTATATTTCAGTGTAGTGCCAAACTGGCTGGGAGAAAGAGCATTTTCAATGGAACGTCATTTTCCCTGGTTACTTTGGAGTTCACCTCACAGCACCATTTGAAGTCAGCACAGCCAGGACGTCAGCTCAGTCATGTGAACCCAGCCTCCTGCCACTATGATGCTCTGACACAGGAAAAACTTATAATCTGAAATCAAGTTGATTATCTTTTTGATTTGTTGGCTAGTGGGTAGAAAGGGAAAAGAACATTAAGAGCAACCAGTTGAGAGCAAAGGCCAGTGGCAAAGTCTAAGGAACATTCAGCCAGAGAGAGTGGATTCATTGCTCACGTAGCATCTGTCCTTCCTCTCCAGTCCTCTTGGTTCTAGACTACTGACAGCCCTTTCTCCCAACCAGACTACCAAAACTTCATTCTGCTGGTCTTCTACTTGAGCAGCTGCCTTTTCTTCCCACATCCTATCTATGAAGTTGCCACCAAAAAAAGAGAGAAAGTGTTGCAGAGTCAGGATCAAATGAATAGCAACAATACATCAACCCCTGTTTGATATTCAATAGGCAGGTGACTGGCATGTCTTTTTCTTTTTTTTTTTTTTTAACTCAATCATATTTCACAGCTGCACCTAGGACTTTATCAGCTCTTAGGAGTAACCAAGTTCAGCAAGCTTTGGATCAGGTAGAAGTTGGAAACTGGGAGAAGCAATCGTCCATACGGAATTGGATAATGATGTGAAACCTTTAGGAGTACTGGCAGGATTTGAACTAAAATGCAACTAGCAAAAAGAAAGGAAAAAATTATAGGCAAGAAGAGATCTTGAGTGGGACTTTTTTTTTTTTTTTGAGACAGTCTCACTATGTCACCCTCAGTAGAGTGCTGTGGCAACACAGCTCACAGCAACCTCAAACTCTTGGGCTTAGGCAATTCTCTTGCCTCAGCCTCCCAAGTAGCTGAGACCACCGGTGCCCACCATAGCATCTGGCTATTTTGTTGTTGTTGCAGTTGTCATTGTCGTTTTAGCTGGCTGGGGCCAAGTTCGAACCTTCCAGTCTCAGTGAATGTGGCTGGTGCTGTACCCCCTGGGCTACAGGCACCAAGCCTTGAGTGGGACTTCTAAAGCTCATTTTCTCACCTCTGGAATATTAAGAGAGGAGATTCAAGGGTTTGTTCTACCTATGTAACTCCTGTGGATCACAGTCACCCCCTGACAGGTGCTAAATGCGCAGAATCTACAGCAAATGCCCCAAGTGAGAATTTGAGAATGAGCAGGCTTTTTTTTTCCCCCTCTCAATCTTTGTATAGATTCTTAAACTGGCAGTTTTTGTTTGTGAAAAATGAAAAAAAAAAAAAAACAGCTACTGTAAGAGGATGAGAATATGAAAAGGGCAGGAGGGTTTGCTAGGCTTCAAAATCCTGAGGAGGGAAAATGATGCAAGTGTCTTAGAAAATGCTTGTGAACACTAATCATTTAGAGCCCAGTTTGGATCTGTTGTAAGCCTGTCGCAACAGCAGACACATTTGTACCACTTACCTATGGAAACAGCTGCTATTTAGTTACTGGAGTGGAGAGACTCATCCCCTCTTTGTCTTTTCCCTCCTGCCTGGGTTCTAAAACTATCTTACCTGGGCATCAGAATCACAGCTAGATTCTTCAGCTTTTATTTCAAGCCAATATTGTTCAACAAAGTTCTTTAAAATGGAGCACTGACTGTAACATTACCATTCATCTTTTGCCTAGAGAGGTGAACTGTCAGGTTGCTGGGGCCCCTGCCAGTCTTGAAACAGCAGTTTCTGTCACCACAAATAAGGGGAGGTCATTGTACCTCTGAGGTGTATGCTGACCTGCTAGGCAAAACTCTCCAGATGGTCCTGGTTCGTAGGCACATCTGTCCTGTCTCCGTGGTATTTTCCAGAAGCCCCAGACAGAGGTTCAAATGAATCAGAAACTCAGTGTTTGAAGAAAGGTCTCTGGTGAACTGTTGTCCTCGTTGAAGCACTAGCACAGTGCTGGTGGAGGGTCAGGAAATGCCTCCACACAACAGAGGTGGGCTTCGGTGGATAAAGAAGTCCTGAGGTGGAAAGGTTATTGCTCCCAGTTGCAGGCATGTGTCTCAATCTTTGCTGTGCAATGAGCTCATTATCTGGATTTCCAAGTTGAACGTCCTAGGCGTGAAAGAGTAACTATTGCAAAGATAACCGAAAGCTAGCAAGAACTTCATTTCATCCCTCCTTCCCAAAACTTAAAAGTTCCAAACTTGTTTCATTTGCGTAGATCATGCAGAAACATTCCAGCTGTTTCTTACTTTGTGAAAGCTGAATCCAGCATTCCCCTTTTTTTTCTTCCTTTGTTTTTCTGAGTCATACTAAGAGGATCTGTCTGATACCACAGACCTTATCTGTCTGTGATTCACACTACATTCTTGCCTTTTCTTCATCTCCTATTTTTTTTTTTTTTTTTTTTTAGGAAAACAACCTTTTATTTTCATCTGTAATACTTGGTTCAATCAAGTTTCCCACACCCTTAGGATTCCCGAGGAAAATTTGCATTGCATTTCCCCAAAGTGATTGGCAACACTAGTTTCTCTCAGCATAGGAATAAGGAGTATGTGTTTGTAGACAGCAGTACTGTGAAGAGTAAATAGCTTGAAAATTAGACAGGCCTGACTCACATATAGCCAGGTTCATTTCTATGTTTTATTTTATTTAAGTATGAAAAGAAAAGACAGACACATAGTAATCAACCAAAAGCATCGTGAAAATAAAATGAACTAATATGAATATCATGTAATGCATTAAAGCACATAATGTGGCCCATAGTGGAGGAACAACATATTTTAGCTTCCGTTCCCCATCTGTATGGGGATCTCCAGATTCTTGAGCCTATTCCCAAACCACAGGTTTCGAGCTATTTTTTTATTTTGTCACCAGTGACTGTATTATTTCTTAGTGTGTATCCTGCTTAACTGTACCTTATATATGCCAGAGATAAAAGTGGAGTTGCCCTTGATTTGTTAGATTGAGGCTCGGGCACTCCAGCCCTTCAGAGGACACTTGTAACCATCTATAAGTAACCCACATAAACTTTGAATGCTGTGAAAAGTTGCTCTGGATGCCAGCAATTTGCACAAAAGCAAAATCATGTGTTTTTAGATGATAAGAAATAGTACATATTGTGACTCAGTACTCACACACTCACGCATGTCTATGTGTACATAACCAAAAGAAACTAACAAAATACTTTGACTATGGGCAATATACTCTGCTGTTTTCTATTCTATTTCATTTTAACATAATGTTTGCCAGGGTCACTAAACTAATTTCATCGCTGGTGATTTGAAATGCAGTGGTCTGCACTCATGAGCCCGTATTGAAGATAAAGAAATCAAAAATCTAGAACTTCTTCTTTCCTACCTCCTGTTTCTACCTGGTTATCCTAAACTAAAGTTCTGTGGTTTATTTTTACTGCTTACATGTAGGTATAGTCCCTGAAGGGGTTTAGAGTTTAAATTAATGTGTTCTTTGTCATGGGCTGATTCCTAACAAAATTCACGATGCCAAACAGAACAGCACATTTGAAGGTGCTTGTGTGGAACTTTTCCATGTCGTCATTCTGGCTATTCAGTCCAGATTTAGTACTCGGTTTCTGATGTGTCACCGAGGGTTCTGGGTGTACCCTGACCTTGTAAATAATCCAATGACATAACCAGGTCTGAATCATGTTTTCTTGAAGGAAACATTTGGAAATATTCTGAAAATAACTTCATCATCTCATTGTTCCTCTGACCACCTGGTTTGATGGCTGCAATAAGATGAATGGGGAAAATGAATGCTCTTGCAGCTGTTGCCAGCATCACCACGCCAGCTCTGGTAATTCCTGAGTCTCTGCCTCTCCCCAGTGCCTTGTCTGCCTCTGTCCCAGCTTGGTGTTCTTCTCAACTTTCTTTTGAAAGCTGCCTCATGGCAATACAAAATGCTTTTATCCCCAGGGAGTTGAGGAACACAACTTTAAGCGGCTGTCACAAGCAAGACATACCATTGAAACATTAGTTTATTGTAAAAATCCATGTGACTTTTGAAATCCGTTCTACATACAGCTTGAAATTATTAGTCAAATGGTTTAATTTTGTTTTTCATTTAGCTTTGTTTTTTTCTTTTATTGAATTAGGCTATTAGGTGTCCAAATCCCTGGCACTCTGGTGTGGTCTCTGTGGGGAACACATATCCCATGTGGAGAAGCGTGGGAAAGCCTGGGCTTTGGGCTTGGGTTGTTCTGGGTTCTAATTTCACCTTTATCATGGAACAGCTCTGTGAACCAGACAAGGGATTTTAGTTTTCAATCTTCAGTTTCCTCATAATAGATGACTAATAATAAAGCGGTTGTGAGAACTACATGGAAGAGCCAATGTGAAGTGATCAACATTTTATAGGTGGCTAATAAATGTTGATCCTTCCCTTGTCATTTTTCCTTCTCTTGTGAAGTTACTAGAGGGAGAAGTTCGAGATGTTACCTGATTTTACTATACATAATTGTTTTCAAATGAGTCACATTGTTAGGTGTTCTGTGCGTAAGCAGTAAACTATTGTGATAATTTATAATCGACAGGACCTGTCAGTGTGTATTCTTATCAACTGTGATTGCCAGAGACTCTCCTTGGATTAACATTAAACTGTAATAAAAACCGACTAATGGGATGGAAGTGGCAGGCTCATCACTGGCGATAAAATGTGGATTTCAAACACATAATTTTTCAGAGTAGTAATTATTGGGTCAAATAAACCCTAAGAATAGATATGCTTAATTATTCACATTTAATAATTATACCCATCAAAATTCCAACTGAGTTCTTGGCACTTCTCTCTCTACAAGGTGATAGGATGTCAATTCTGTTCTGTTCAAGGTGAGTCATCACCTCATTTCGTATCTCAATGGTCTCTCACTTATAGAACCATCCAACTGCCTGCCTCTTCAGAAAAGATGACACAGAGGGAAGGAAAATCCTATCTGCGTCCTCAGCAGGCTTAACCCATCCACGGTGACTGTTTGGGAAGAAAGTTTCCATGAAAGTAAAATCTTTGGTTTTTATAATGTCAATCTGTTGATCTCTATTATACTTCTGAGGATAATAAATAATTCAGGGCCAAAGACAGATTGAAAGGGGGAAAGCTTATTTTGGCTGTAGTTATACACATTTTCTCTTGCTGCTTCCAATGTCACAGAGGCCAGGGAACATGAGGTAGTCTGTACTCACATGCATATCGCTACAGATGTTGCTCAGAAATTCCATCTTCTTCATTCTTTCCACCCAATTTTCCAGAGGAAAAAATATATTCAAAAAGAGAAACAAAGATTATTTGAGCGGTTCCAGGTTTATCATTTTCTTTCTTTTTATCTTCTCTAGACTTCTTTTTTTTTGTGTGCAATGGACTTTGCGCTGATTTGTGAGGCTCAGATAACATGATTGTGAGGATTATTAATTAGTCTATACTAAAATTCCTTGGAGAGAAAAACAGCGAATGAAGAAAAGCTAATTCTCTTGGGCAACCATGTATGCAGGTCACTGCGAAAGTTTTGAGGCAGACTGTGTGATGGTCTATTATTTCACTTCTGAGAAACACAATTGACAGCATTTTTTCTGATTCATCCGTGCAAGTTTCAACTTGCTTGGCTTATCAGGGTTGCTGGGAGGGGTTCATATGTTCCTGTCCAGATGGATTTTGCTTCTTGATTGTTGTGTATCTTAATAGTTTTGTAATTACCCACATACAACAACGACCTTTTGTGGCTATAAAGTGGATCCCAGATGGTAGTATATATTAGATATTATAAGTCCAGTCATCTTTGGAAGGCCAATGGTTGTCCAAGTCATAGGGGCTCAGGAAAAGAATAATCTAGGAAACTTTTCCTAAGAACATAGTCAATGGGCAGAGTGAAAGGAGTTCTTTCGCATCGTGCTTACAAATAGCGCTCATATCATCCTCAAGTTGTGCCCATTGTCCTACTGACTTATTCTGGATCTTTAAGCATAGAAGGCTATGGAAAATCAAAAGAGAACCAGAGAAAATGAAAATAAAAATCAAGAATTCCTCAAATTCCTATTAAGATATTGGGAGCTCAAGCAGAGCCCTGAAAGGTGGAGGTAAAAGGTGTCTATCCTCTTCAGGGAGAGAACTGTTGAGGGTGTTAGAGGTCAGAGACCCTGGAACATACAGCTGTCCCATGAGGGAGGCCATGCAGCCCAGGCTGTAACCCAACCACTGACACAGCCGGAAAGCCCCACCTTAATGTCAGGAGCAAGATGGAAGAACACGCAAGTGGATAACTTGCACCCATCACACTGATGCCAACGGGGACAGGATCAGGACCCGTGTGTTCACACTACACAGCTGTGAGAAGGGGGCTGGGTGCAGTAGCTCACACCTGTAATCCTAGTACTTGGAAAGGTCAAGGCCAGAGGATTGCTTGAGGTCATGAATTTGAGATCAGCCTGAGCAACAGAAAGACCCCATCTCTACAAAGAATAGAAAAATGAACCAAGTGTGGTGGTGTGCATCTGTATTTCCAGCTATTCAGGAAGCTAAGGCAGGAAAATTGCTTAAGCCCAGGAGTTTGAGGAGCTATGATGAGGTCACTGCACTCTAGCCAGGACAAAGTTAGACCCTATTTTGAAAAAATGTATATTAGAAGGCCTAGGTAAAGGGGAGGTAGTGACAGGAGTGAGTTGTGGAGAGAAGGAAGGGCACACCCCATACTGCTGATGGGACCATGAATTTCTTCCTACTTATGGAAAAATATTCTAGAAATATCTGTTTAAAACTATACACATACCTAATGACCCATTTCATTGGTAGATGAAGAAAGTACATCCAAAAGTAACCAGGATCAGAAGGCATAAATTAGCTGCAAGACTAGTCAACACAAACTCTGGCCTCAAATTTGTCACACTGCATCTTTTCCTGCCAGGTATACTGCCAGCCTAGCTTATAGATGTAAGTCTATAGAATCACATGGCCAAAGAGGAAGGGTTCCACACAGTGCATTTGGACCTGTTCCAGAACCTTTTCTTGCTTTATATACTACTAAAATCTGGCAGACTTTCATGTTACTTGGTATATAGGCTGGACAAGTGTCCTAAGTGTAGACCGTGTTCCCTCCGAAGTCCAAACCATCTTTTGCTCAACTGTCATATCTCCTCCTCAATGGTAGAGAATGCAAGGCGCAGCAAATTAATAGTTACTTTAGAGGGGATATTCCAGAGTACATCTGACTATTGCACTCTTAAAAACTTCACTGGAGAGATGGGTCCTTAAATCTTTACAGGGTTTATTATCCACTCTGTGGAGTTCATGAGTCCTATCAATGAAACCAGCATGTCAGCCAAGTGGGGCTTGCACACCCTATCATCATTATTTGATTGATGTAATGGATCAATGTTATATTCTGCTAACTTTCTGTGCAATCTAGAAGTCACTGGACTATGTTATAACAGCAGATAGGAAACAGGAAAGTGATTGTAGTGTTGAGTGTAGAACGGTAAAATAAGATTATTACCTGTTACATGTGCAAGCTGTTCCTTACCCTCTTTTCTAAAAAGAATGTACTTGCTAAATCAGTGGCAAGGGCTCGTGATGTTTTATTGAGACAAATGCCCTTTGGCTTCCTGCTCCTTGATTCTGTCCTATTTAGGATTAAAGATTTTAATAGCACCCTTGACAGCTGCTTGCCTAATTCACTCCCAGTGACACTATGCTCTATTTATCATTTCTACACATCTCCATGTTCTCTCAGATTTCTCAGTTCAGCATTCCTGTCACCCTGCCTACCATCTCTCATCCTTCTCAATGGGTGCAAAATGTTGTAATATTAAAACACTTCAACTTACCGAGATTACCACCAGGCATTTTTCTTTCTTTCTTTCTTTCTTTTTTTTTTAGAGAAGAGCTTTGTTACTCTAATCATTACTCCTCATGCTTACCTCTTAAAATACACGTTTGGGGGAATATGCTGACACAAACATACAGACTTTGAAAGAGACATATTTTTGCACTCCTTGACATCTGCTTATGTTGGGTAAACACACAACTCTTCTGTTTGTGTTTCAGCATGGTCAGAAAACACACTTGAATGTGTTAAAGTCTTTCTGTGTGTCCATTAGTAATTGACACATTATTGCAGACACAATCCAGCATCGGTTAGCCAGGGCATTCAGGGACTCTGGAGTGAATTGGGAGTGGTCTGTTGGATGAGGCCTTTATTTACTGGGTTGGTACATGGCATGTGGATAGAGAGACTCTTTCTCATGCCCACTTTCATCCATTTTTTCTTTTTATCCTTTTATATTCCCTTAAAAAGATCAGATTACGTTTCCTTTCAAGTTTCTGGTAAATTAAGGGGGGGTGTAGTGCTCACGACTGTAATCCTAGCACTCAGGGAGACCAAGACAGGCAGATTGCTTGAGCTCAGGAGTTCAAGACCAGTCTGAGCAAGGGCGAGACCCTATCTCTAAAAATACCGAGTGTTGTGATTGGGCACCTGTAGTCCCAGCTACTTGGAAGACTGAGGCAAGAGGATCACTTGAGTCCAAAAGTTTGAGGTTGCTTTGTGCAGTGATGCCATGGTACTCTATCGGGGCAATAAAGTAAGACTGTGTCAAAACAACAGCAACAACAAAAATCAAGTTTCAAGTAAATTAAGGAAAGTCAGGATTAATTTCTCACTGTGAACAAATCAAAGCATGAAGGAAAACACGCCCTTTCCTACTCTGTTCTTCTGTGGCTGCCCTAATACACATTAGGATGGTCTAGCTATCATAGAGACAGAGCTGGGTTATTGTGCACTTAAAGCTTACATATGCTGATTTGGGAGCACTTCAATTTCCAACAGTATTATGGAGATACCGTGGCCTTCACACAGAGAGAGTGGCACAGTTTTCTCCTCCTTCCTTCATATGTGTGTTGAAATTCTATTCACAATCATCAGTAATTTACATATATATTCAGATGGTCGTTAGATCTTTTCAGAGCATTTTGTTTTTACGAACGGGCTACCTCTATATTTTATTGCAAAGAGATAACAATTACTATTAAGTATTTCAAAATATGAGCAATGTTTACTTATAAAACAGAAAACGTTAAACAACCTAAAGCACACAAAAGCAACCCATCAAATTCAGATGGCTGGAAGTATGGCCGGTGCATTCCAGCTCCTGTCCAAACTAAATCCTTTAGCAATGATTGCATTGCCTTTAGTTCTGTGAATGACAGCCTCTCAGCAGGCTGTGCTATTCTGATCACCCTCTCATCCTCTCTCTAATTGGCTGCCCATGAACCCCTCCTCTTAGACAGCCTCGTTAGCTCATGGGGAAAGAATGGTATAGGCAACACATCAAAAGGCTAAGTATGGAAAAAGAATGAAAGACCTTAACAGCCTACTGCATCCTAGTAATTGAAGAGGAGAATTGTGTGTATGTGTGTATGTGTGTGCATGTGTGTGTATACATGCACACAGAAGCCTGTATATTGAGGACTGCCAAGTAAGGAGAAAATAATCAGGTGAGAGAACAGAGACATGACTGAACAAAAGCAGTCCAGTGGATGCACACTGGCAGAGAGCACGTGTTCCACAGAATACCTTCCTAGTCTTTAGATGACATCTGCCTCTGCTGTACTGAACACCTGTGCAATTATTGCCTGGTCATAGTGATCAATGGATTTGATTGTTACAGTCCAGGTTTTCCAAAGCTTGGACTTTTGCCTTCCATTTAAAGTGAAGGGTGTGATAGAGAGCAAAAGCATTTGCATTTGGAACTCCAATTTCCAAGTGGATCTGAAAGCACAGGATAGCGTAAAAAAAAAAAAAATTGTTCTTGGAGCCAAGGGGAACTGGGATTGATCCCAGGTTTATTGCCTCTTCACTGTGTAATATTGGAAAAAAATTATCAACTTTATAATTGGCAGTTGGCTCAACCATTAAATGGAGATAATAATACCTACTTCACATGATTTTCTGGGGTTTAAATAACACAACATGAGAACACTTTGTATGAACTAAATAGAGACTTCCTTTAGTCTGACCTTGTGCCTGACTTTAGCATGGCTGAACAATTGACAATATCTTTCCTGTTCTCTTTATAAGAAGGGATTGAAACATTTTCCCAGTGTTGAACAGAAGCACAGAACATCAGGAGCAAATGTAAATCTAACCCCCACAAAGCACAGTCCATGAGCATGTGGAGTATCTCTTGTTCCTACTTGCTCTCTTTGTGGGATTTGCTTCTCTTGACCTTTGCCCTAGTAATAGAAATATACTCTACTCATCCATGGAGTTTTATAAAAGGTCATGTTTTCCCTTTATAAAAGGGACAGTTTATCACCACTGTCCTTTAATCATAACAACAGTCTTCAGTTTCCTTTTTGAAGTAAAAGCTGTGTGCTCCTAGATTCTCCCCTTGGGGACCAAGAAACATATTCCCTCAGCTGCCGGAAGTATTTGCTAGTAATGCTCACAGTGGAGTCTTTCCCTGAGAATTGCCACAGGCTGAAGGAAGATGATTCATCCTATGTTACACTCCTCCCCTGGGGCAGCCATGATGCTTAGATGCAAGGTATAAATGGTTGACCCTCTTGCTTCCCTTTGGGACACTGTGAAGGGCCATTCCAGATCCAGAGATCCCCATGAAATTAGAGAGTCTCGCAAAAGCTTAAGTTCTGCCTTAACATTCTTCCTTTCATGAAACCCCATTAGGATACCACTCCTATGTCAGAGTCTTTCAAGAAGCAGATGCCAAGTTGGAACTAAACATGCAAATATGTAATGGATTGGGGAAAATGCTTGTGAAAAATGAAGGGTAAAAAGAGCAGGAGTAAGCAAGAGAAACTTTAAACTGGGCTGCAGTTCTGACATTTGTCAAAGGAAAGAGGAAAGAGAGTAGGATTGAGAAGGGAAAACCTCCAATTGCAGTATAGCTCTGAGGGAGTCTTGGCTAGGCTGATGGGGGGCCCCAGAACAATGACCATTAGAGAAGTCCCATGTTAGGCAGAAATGTCTCAGCTTTAGTACTCCTGCTGTGGTCAGTTATTGTCCTGGAAAAGCCCACGAAGCCCAGTGTAAATGCTGCAAAAAATATGAAGTTGGGCGGTGCCTGTGGCTCAGTGAGTAGGGCGCCAGCCCCATATGCCGGAGGTGGCGGGTTCAAACCCAGCCCCGGCCAAAAACTGCAAAAAAAAAAAAAAAAAAAAAAAAAATCTGCAGTTGTGGCACCTGGGGGCTCTCAGCCAAACTACTTCCTTTTAACATGTTGGCCTGTGTATAAATCTATGTGGCAAACCTCCATGGCCAGCAAATTTCCTTGATTATCTTCCTGTAATGAAAATCTCGACCACATAGTCCATTTTTTTCAAGGAAATTGACCTAAGACAGTTGATGCTGGGAGTAGTGTGAGGAAGTAGATTCTAAAGTGGGATTTGGGAACTAGATTACCTGTGGTCTGGCTGGTAGTGAAGACTCCATCGCTGTGGTGGGTGGAACTCCCACAGCCCCTGTCATGCTGTAGCTGTACAGTTGTTAAAAACTGCACTTTAAATCTAGGTTGGAATATTGATGGACTCAGGCAGGTGCAATACTTCAGGCATCTAAGAGGACTGAGTGATAGTATTATAAAGACAAAGGAATCAGAGGCTGTTGCTGAGCACAATTTTTGCATCTGAGAAAGACAATGAAAGGTTGAGAATGATTAATCACCAACTAAAGGCAGAGAGGGAAAGTCAGAGGGTTTCTTTGGTGGCAAATAAAAAGACCCTTATCTCCAATAGCCATAGGCAGAGCAAGCCAAAGATAAGTCCCAATGCTTAATTATAAGGGTAAAAAAAGGTCCAGGTTAAATTCTCAGCTTTAAAAAATCTGCTTTCCCAAGGTCAGGGCCACTGTTGGGAAAGAGCAGACCCTGCAATATCTAAATCAAGGAATTCAACATATTAAAATTCCACATACACAGAAACCTTGGGCCAGTGAAAGTGGACCACCCTCCCTAGTAAAGACCTACTTTCTTATAGATAATGAGGATACCTCTGCGTTGCAGGACAACAGCAATTATCTTGGGCTGCCCCCTTCTCTCCTGGCTACTAGACAAAAAGTTAGGATTAAATCATTATATGATACCTTAGAAGTTTTGGGCTTTGTAAGGAAGGAAATGACTATACCCTGAAAGAGATGCAAGACCTAGCCACCATGTATTAGCAAGAGTTAGGAGAGTATAGTGGAACTGGATCTTGAGGGTGCTAGGTCACAGGGTTAAAATATAAAATTAAATAAGGGAGAGTTTATTAATATAAAAGCACTCTTCTCTGACACAGGATTTTATACCCTGGCACAGTTCCCAGAAATGGTGCTAGCATGCTGGTAAGATAGCTTATAGAGCTTGGAGATAGCGGTGATCCAGAGCTACCTTGGCAGATGGTGGAATAAGAAACTAAAATATTCAAAGCAGTGGGCCTGCAAGAGTGGATATGCTACACATGGCCAGTGAATCCTTTAGCTAACTATGCTCTGTAGGCTAACAGGAAACACCATTTACCAAAGTGGTAAGGGATGTGCTGGTGATGGGATCACAGAATTATTGAGTAGCCCCTATAGGCCAGAACTGATAGTGGGAAATGCTGTTTCAAAATGGGGTTCCCTGGGAGCAATGGGGCAGGTAAGATGCCAAAATAATGAAGCTAAATTGGTAGCACTTAACCTCAACAAAAGGGGGGGTGCGATTATCTTAATGAATGGCAAGGTTAGACTAGTGGCAGCCAGAGGGTCTGAACCCCAGAAAGTATGGAGATCAGTAATAGAACACACCATCCCATGGACGAGACAAATGGCCAGCCTTGAGGCTACTGCCAATTTACGAGCAGAAATCAACAACAGGCTACAGGTAGCTGAGGGAAGTATCCTCTGTAATAAGGTATTTGCCAAATTTCCAAACCTGACCTAGGTTTTAGACTTTGACCCTTTGATTGTGGGGGTCTGGGATCCCAGGGTGCAGAACACTGTAACATCAGGACAATTATATAGAGTAGTGATCCTATCAGTTCTTCCCTGACAAAAGTTGTTTACTTGGGTAACAACTGAGGAAAGATATCCCACGGGTTGCTTCATGCTGTTCAAGTTAATGCCAATACTCAGGAACCTGAATCTCTTTAGCACCTCCGTATTAGAGTTGGGGTATATGGAGGTCAAGTAATGCATGTTAAAGAGCAATGGACTCCGTCTCTCCTCAGAAAAATGTACAGACACTGTACAGATCTCTCTCCCCTCACGCGTCTACTAGTTCTGGTGTCTAGGAAACTCAACTTAAGTTTCTTGTTAATTTCTTCTCAGTTTATATCTTCCCTTCTTTTACCAGCAGATAGATTAATGATGCTTATTAATAAGGATAAAGAGTATCTGTTGAATGATTACTTGGTGAAAGTCAAGTATTGAACTTGGTTCTTTGGTATACTATTGCATAGGGTAGGGCTTAATCATTATAGCAGAGACACTATGACTGATATGGAATAAAGAATTTATTCCAGGGATTAGACCTTACCCACTTGTAGGTGGTGTAGAAGAAGTCCATGGAAGGCTGTTGTCTCTGGGTCTGGTGGTAGGCCTTAAATCATGCCAGGTCAGCAGGGTTAGTGTTTGGGAGGAAAAGTTGGATATGAAGTAGAGGAGAGTGAGGACAACTTGCACTTTAGCCTGCAGCTCACGATATCGACACCATGCATGACACGCAGAGGAAGCTTGTGTCCTTTCCCTTGGAGCAGGGAAAGTGCCCAGCTCTGGGCTTGGAGAATCTCCAAGGGGGAGTTGGAGGACCCAGAGGAGCTGTGAACTCATCTTCTCTTTCACCACATGAGTGGGAAACTAGCGATGCCGCTGTGAGCTGCTGCAGCCATTGGCTAGCACTACACTGAACCGCAGAGGTTACTGGCTGCTGGTACTTAATGCCTTTGAATCTCCCATAATCTTCTGTTAACCCTAAGTGGAAACCATTCAGGGGGGTCTGGTAGTCATAGTTTCAACTAAGCTAACTTGACACAATCCTAGTTTATCACAGACATGAATGACACATGGTCCTTCCCTTTGGTCTGGGGAACGAGTAAAAATCAATCAATCAATAAATGCAATATATAAATTCTTTTCTCTAGAGTAGAAAGAGCACAAATTTCATAAAGGAGAAAACTCTGAGGACATCACAGACAGATGTAAAAGTGAAAGATAGAAAATCTAAGCCTGACAACGATGACATTTTCAAAAAATCTGAAATAGTTAGTGGGGGCTAATGCCCGAGGATAAGGATGAGAAGATAAAATTGGAGGAAATAAACAAGGACTAGACCATACAGGATTTTGTAAGACATGCTAATGCGCTCAGAAGTTTGGACCTGATTCTGCTTTGTGGTTGATGATTTGAATTTTATATTGTTATATTTTGAACTATTTTAATAACTGCAATAAAAGGAGGAAACCCTGTCAAATATGTGAGAAACCACATTCAAACACACTGTGAGGGCCAACACAACTTGTACTGCCAAATTCACATCCTTTTGCACAACTCTCAAACAAAGCTTCTCCTGTCATTCCATTTAATTGAAAAAATATTATGACATTGCAAAAATAGTTATTAAAAGCCTGTTCCTAATTTCAAATATTTATCAGTGTGAATTAGGATTTATTTTTAACTACTCTAAATTTTAGACCAAACTCAGAAATAAAATTTGACATTGAGGCTGATATTGGACTAAAATTTTTTCTTTTTTGTTTTTGAGACAGAGTCTCACTATGTCACCCTCCGTGGAGTGCCCTGGTGTCACAGCTCAGAGCAAACTCAAACTCTTGGGCTTCAGTGATCCTCTTGCCTCTGGCTCCCAGTAGCCTGGACTATTGGTACCTGCCATAACACTCGGCTATTTTCTTGTTATTGTTGTCATTGTTTAGCAGGCCCTGGCCAGGTTTGAACCCAGCAGCTCCGGTGCATGTGGGTGACGCCCTAACCACTGAGCTACGGGCACTGAGCCTGGACATTTAATACACAAATCTAATCTCAAATGTTAGTAATAATCTCAACATCTCAATATTCTCATTAATTAACCTCATAATAAATTAGTCTGGACTCATAAAGTAAATTATTATAACACAATTATCAGTTAGTTTCAATTGCCATACTGGCTGCTACACTAGAAAACAAAAATGTTTTCCTTGGGTTCAGGGTGGTATTGTCTTAGGGCAATAAAGGTCAAGAGACCTCTGAATTATATGTGTTTCACGAGGACTCAGGCTCAAAACTAGCATCAGTTAAGTAATACTTACATGGCAATTGATGTATTAATATGTTGAGGGCTCCTTCCTTTGTAAAAAATATCTTACTACACAAAATGGGAATTAATAATAGCTAGCATAGGTATCAATGATTCAACAAAGGATTTTAAGAATGACATGATATTTTAATTTGAAAAAATCATGCTGATAGTAAGGTTGAAAAAGTATTGGCAAAGAATACTTATACGTAGTACATTGTTGATGGGATTGCAAATGAGTACAACCTCTATGGAAAACAGTATGGAGATTCCACAAAGCACTAAAAGTAGACCTACCATTCCATCCAGCTGTCCCACTACTGGGTTACTTCCAAAAGAAAAAGATCATTTTATCAAAAGGACACCCTCCTGCAAATGTTTATTGCAGCACAATTCACAATTGCAAAGACTTAACCCAAGTGCCCATCGTTTCATAAGAGGATTAACAACATGTGATATATGCATACTGCGGAATACTACTCAGCTATAAAAAAGATGAATTAGTGTAATCCCTTTTGCAGCAATTTTGTTGGAACCTGGAGACCACTATTCTCAGTGAAGTGTACCAAGAATGGACAAACACTACATGTACTCATTATTAAATTGGAAGTAGCCAGTGTGCACCCATCTGCACAGAAGGATGTAAAACTCATTGGAAATCAAGGAGGAGTGGGAGGAGGAGAAGAGGGAGAAAGACTGCCTAATGGGTACAATGCACATGTTAGGGTGATGACCTCACTTAGCCATGACTCAAGCATTACAAAAGAAATCCACATATCAAACATTGTTTCCCCTTAATATTCTGAAATTTAAAAAAGAAAAAAGAATTGGAGAGAGACAAGACTGAGGCAGTTACAATTATTCTGAGGAGAGCTGGTCCTATGACTTTAGAAAGTAGCAGTGGGAATGGGGAGAAAAGAAAGGAGGGTGGTGTGACAGTTACGGGGGAGGTAGAATCCACAGCACTTAGGGGCTGTTGGGATGCGGAGAAGGAGGAAGGGACTGGCGAAGACAACCTTGGTGACCAGCTATTATTGATAGCTGCTGCTTCTTTCTCTGCATACCTAGCACGGTAGCTCTCACATACAAAAATGTTCAGTGAATATTTTTTGAAGTGTTAAAACACATTTGGCTCATGATACTTAGAAAAGTCCCTTCCAAGAGACTTTTATGATGTTACAGATTGTCCTTTTCTCTATTAAAGGATTTTGTCAAAAGAAAGAACCTAGCTCTAATTCCTGCAATATTTTCTTTTCCGTGGTGGCTTCTTCTGAATCAAAGGATGCCTTTTACTAAGAAACCTCACTTGAACAAAATCCTTTTTACCCTATAATTTGGATAGCATATGAATGGAAAATTCTCTTTTACTCCATATCTAATGAGGGGTATTTTCTGTACAGCATTTGGAAGGTGACAGAAATGCATTAGTCAGAGATCCAAACAGACTTCCTCAGACTTTGCTGTGCATTAGAAGTATTTAGGGAAAGGCATTTACTTTTGAAGCAATTCTAGATGCACAAGAAGTTGCAAGAAAATGTACAAGAAGGTCCTGGGCACCCTTCACTGGGAAATGTGAACACATTGATTTAAAAGTATCTTGGAATTAATTTCTAGTGCTGAAGATTTTTTTGACTGGGCGAAGTAAGGATATTAAGGCAGAAAATAGCGATATTGACATGTTAATGACTCATTAGCTTTTCCCAAGAGCAGCTAAGTGTTGTTATGTTTCTAAAGGTGTCCTGTTTGGCCTGAAGTCAATGACAAAATCCTCACACGTGTGTGGAACTTGAAATAGTAAACATATTTTTCTGGTATTTAATTAACTCTAAGAACATAAGGCAAGTGAAATCCCTTTCTAAAGGAATAACAGCCATCACAACTATTAGGAAGCATTGTTTAAATGCAAACATGCATGCAACACATGCTCACACACACAAGGAAAATTAGCTGCTGCCTGAATTTTAAATATAAAATATGCTCCACTTTTCTTGTGTATTGCATTTCTAAATGTCTTGGTCTTTTCATTGGGTGCAAATATCAAATATTATACAAGAGATTGAACCAATTTTTGGCAAAGTTCCTTTGAAATACATGATTAATACATGAGTGATATTTATATTTTCACCCTTACAGTATTTTTCAGCCCTCCTCTTCTCTCCGCCATTAACCATGAACTCATCCCAAATAAGAGTGAAGGGGTCATATTCGGTGCATTTTTCAGGCCAGTGGTGAAGTTCTATTTTCCATTTGTGTAGCATTTTACAAGTCTTAATATGTTTCATATTCATCATCTCATTTTATTGATCAACAACCTTATGAAGTGTTATTTCCCTGTTTAACTGAATAGGAAGTTGAAGCTTAGAGTGATGGAGAGATTTGCCCCAAATTAAACAACTAGTTAGCAACCTAGACTGAATTCGGGTGCCTGGATTTCTACTGCTAAGTCCAATAATCTCTTTTCTCTACCATAGCTACCTATGCCATTTGTAACCAGAATATCCTCAAGTTCTCCAACTTTTTGAAATTATCAATAGTACATACCTCAATAAAATGGCTAGATGCTCCAAATCCCATGCTCTGGGAAGCTTAACTTTCAAATATCTCCAAGATTTAAATAAATGTTTTGTTTCTAGTTTCAACATCATATTTCTACCGTCTTCAGAACCTCTGCCCTGCCTCCTGTTTCTGGAGGTATGAAGGGGTAACTGAGCTTCCACCAGCAGAATGAGAGTGCAATGGACAGGTTCCTCTTCTAAGCTTGGCCCACAGACACTTGTGTGTGCTCCTCTGCAGTCTTTCCTTCCTCCCAATGGTTGGAAAGTCCACACATTGGAAACCATATCTCAAGGATGGCACAGATGGTCTTTGTCTGGGTTCATAGATAGTCAAGTGGAGCAGAGCCATGCTCTGAACTGGTATATCCTAGGCCATTATGTAAGTGACAAATGAACCTTTAAATATGTTAAACCACAGAATTGCTAATTAACCTTTCTAACTAAATATATGAATTAAAGTGATTTCCTAACCAAAGGTAAAATTCTCTCTTTTAGAAGAATTCTGGCTTTACCTTAGACCAATTATCTTTTTAAGATAATATTTATATTTTCATTACACTGTGTAGGATGGCACAGAATGTTGGAGAAAGTGTAGACTCAGAGTCAGATAGATGTGGGATCAAGTATAGGTTACACACTTTTTAGGGACGTGACATTCGATAAGTGGCTTAACTTCTAAGCCACACCACAATTTCATTACTGCGAAAACAAGATATTTTCTGAGAATTAAATATGGTAATATGTGTAAAATATGATTGCATAGGTTTCTTGAATGTACCTGGCACATAGTATGCAACCAATAAATATTAGTTATAATTATCATTCATAGAATACATGTTTGAGGTTCCCCCATGATAAAACAAAAACAAAAACAAAACAAAACAAAAACTCCATTGTGAATAATGTTCCAAGAGGAACAAATGGTTGATTCTCAGAGATCTCACCTATAATGTGAGAAATTTGGTTGCGTAACTATCCCTGTTTATAGTCTTCCAGATCACGGTATCTATTAAATTTTGTTTTTACTGACTCACACTCTTCTCGAACCAACTTTCGGGTAGCAACATTCAGTCTTTACTATTCTGAGAACTTTTGTTTCAAGTCTTGTTCATAACAAGCATTCAACATTTTTCATTGATCTTAATTCTGTTATGATTAAGTGGTAATTGAAAGATTATTCAACTTATTAGTGCTTTCATTTTTCAGCCTCCAGTAGACAAGATGAAAATTTTGATGGAGGATGGAAATTGAAATAACTCCTGACAAGATGGCACAAATATGGAAGAAGCAATCATTTTATGTGAAACCAGTTAAGGCTATAATTCAGCTTCTTAAAAGCCTTTTTCCCCTAAAAATATGTTTAGAATATCTATTTTGTATGTTATAATAAACACAAAAGCATTAAAAATTAAATAACCATAGATCATCTTACCACTCATTGTTAACATTTTGTCTAATTACTTCCATTCTCTTTTCAAAGACACACACTTTCTCTTTCTCTCGTTGTTTTGCTTTATCTTTGTTTCTGTTCTTTTCCAAATTTGAGTTCATACTACTTAGTTTTGCATTTTTCCTTTTTCACTAAATATCATGTAGTAAACAGTTTTCCACCCAAGAAACATTTTTAGGGCACAATTTACATTTCTACTGTTATGCCACAGTAGCCATTTAAATTTGCAATGAGAGTCAGAGAAAGTTTTGAATCCCTAAATTTTCTTTTGTGGCAGCCCTTCTGCAGCTGTGAGAAATGCTGTTTTTGTGAAAATTCTCTTGGCTCGTGTCACCTGACCCTCACTTATGCTACAGAGTTAGCAGTGCTGTTAGCAGGATGGGGAATCCACACTTCCGTGACATTCTCTGGTGTGTACCCTCAGGATTAAGTCTCCGGAATAATATAGAAAGTGCTATACTTCATTGTCACTACTGACAATCCCCTTCATGGTCACTACTGAGGCCGTCCCCTTTAGATGCTCATTTGTAACACACACAACTTTTATGTCCTTTACCTATGCTTTTAACTATGTTTTACTTTTTTCAGACATCATGACAAAAAATATGTCCTAATATCAGAAATCCTAGACGATACTGAAGGTAACTCTATAGAAAAAGGGCATAATAATGACCTCTTGTAATCTGGTGGCATGAGTATTCTGTGGAGTGATGAGACATGAATTAATCCTTGGAAATATCACAAATGACAGACTGGAAAATTCTTGCAACATTGAGGGTTTTGGATCCATTTTGGAACATTCAAGGCTTTAAGCTAAATGTGAACATATATGTCTTACAGAAAATAAAAGGGTCAATAATTGCATTACAGCTACTAGATACTAGAGAGAGGGTAGGAAGGAAAGGGTCGTTGGTTTTTTTTTTAATTTTTAGCCTATAATTTATACCTTCACCCCTTCTCCCCATCAGACATGCCAAGAACACTTAGTGGATTCATAATGCTGAACTGGCAACCAAGTTTGTAGGTAGGGGTGGGGAGCGGGGTAAGGAAAACCAAGGGATTCAAATAGAAATTGCCTCTGCTACCTCATTAATCTTTTGGATCAAATAATACATACAGAGCTCAGGCTATTGAGGTCTCCAAAGAATATAATTTTTTTGTGGGGTTATAACAAATTAAAAAAATAAATTAACTCATTAGCCCAGCAGGGAAGTGCTTAAATTTCTGAGCTTTGTAGTCTTTACTGCTGTTCTGAAATTAAAATAACAAAGAAGCCTTTCCTTGAAATATACATATTTCAAGTATGTATAGTTATATACATGCAAATTGCTCATGTAGTTTTTCATTTTGTTTCATTGTCAATCTTAACATTGTCAAAATGTACCTTCTGTGCCCCGATCCCAAAGTTTGTTCTTGCCACTGACTGGTTCCAAACAGAGAAAAACAAGGTGTAGAGTGACGTGGAAGTGGAAACCTGGTGTTCTTTTATATGGTAATAAAATAATACACACTCTATCTTCAGCTTTGTGGAATTACATGCATAAGATGCAATCCTATTTTGCACAAAGACCACTGTGGCTCCGACATATAGAGGGCAGAGTTGAGGTCCAAGAGTTGGAAGCACTCAGTGAAAAAGTGAGTTGTTCTAGTGGAGAGGACCCAGTCTCTGCTGATGTACGTGCTCCAATGTGCTGTGGTCCTCGTGGTTTCTTGGTAAAACTTTCGTGGGGTGTCCCTAATAGGTGAAGATGGAGGGAATATAGAGGCTAACTCTTAAAAAGAAAGAATGCTGATAATGGTGTCATCTTCCCTCTGCTTTAGTGTGATTAACCATATGATTGCTAGGCTGTTACACAGTCTGTTACTGATTTATTTTAACTGGAATCAATGATTCTATAATGGAGACATGTAATTGAGTAGATGCTATGTCTTCAAATCGTACTCCATAGTTATACAAAACAGACAAATGGCCATGATTCAAATGGTACTTATTTTTAGAGCATTATGGGATTTGGGAGCCAAGGATGAACTTAAGAGATCAAGTTCAATTCAGTCATCTCTCATAGAAGGAAGTAAGGTTTGTAAGAAGTATACACTTTGGTTTGAAATTTACTTCCTCAGTTGTAGCTCAGTCAAATGGTCTTTCCTATACCACAGGCTGGTTTTGTTTAGTGTACATACACACTTATGCATATTTGCACACACACCCCAGCCCTTCCCACTCACCTTCTGAAACATTGTTTCTCAAGTTTGTATTCTGCAAAAGGCATATTAGTGAATGCTAAGAGGAAATTTCTAGGGAGCAAAAGTCATAAAACATGGAAAAAGAATATGAAGTGAAAGTATGGAATTGTGCTCTCCGAGTTTGCAGGCAAATCTCTCCTGCGATGGCTCGGCCACGGGGTTAGGACACATTCCTGCCATTCCACTCTCTCCCCTACCCCACAAGAGCCACGCACACACGCGCACACGCACGCTTGGATCAAATGTGCCTTTATTTGTAGACCAACCCTTTCCCAGCGTAGCGCCCAGGTTCTGTCCGGTCCTTGGAGCCCCCGCACTCTTCAGCGCTGCGCCGGCCTCCGG
>CAUYRH010101122.1:0-13007 GCA_963574655.1 Perodicticus potto
TAATTCCTTTACTAGGTATATATCCAGAAGACCAAAAATCACATCACAATAAAGATATCTGTACCAGAATGTTTATTGCAGCCCAATTCATAATTGCTAAGTCATGGAAGAAGCCCAAATGCCCATTGACCCACGAATGGATTAATAAATTGTGGTACATGTATACAATGGAATACTATGCAGCCTTAAAGAAAGATGGAGACTTTACCTCTTTCGCGTTTACATGGATGGAGCTGGAACATACTCTTCTTAGCAAAGTATCTCAAGAATGGAAGAAAAAGTATCCAATGTACTCAGCCCTACTATGAAGCTAATTTATAGCTTTCATATGAAGGCTAAAACCCAATTATAGCACAAGAATACGGGGGAAAGGGCAAGGGAGGGGAGGGGAGGGGGGAGGGCAATTAGTGGGATCACACCTATGGTGCATCTTAGAAGGGTACTGGTGAAACTTAGTAAATGCAGCAATGTCTTCATACAGTGATTAAGAAAATGCCATGAAGGCTATGTTTAACAGTTCGATGAAAATATTTCAGATTGTATATGAAGTCAGCATATTGTGCCCCATGATTGCACTAATGTACACAGTTATGATTTAATAAAATTAAAACAAAAAGAAGTCCCATCTCCTTTTAAATAAGGAAATGTTGAAAGAATGCAAAGATTTACCAAAAGGTATCATTTCCCACCCTCATAATCTTTTACTACCTGCTATACTTTTAAAAGTAGAGGCTATGGTCTCTGTTATGCAGGAATATGCCTTTAAATTAAACAAGCATTAATCTTCAATGTAAGGTTCATTCTGAAATGATTATTGAACATCTGTAATGCACAAGCTTTGTGACTAAGATATGGTTCCCTGCTTAGAAGAAGTCTAGTCTATTAAGAGATGCATTCACATAAAAATGCGCTTAATTTTGATATTAACTGCATAGACTATTTTAACAGAAATTAGTCCTAATAGAGTATATATATCAAATTAAACTTGAAAACATACAGAAAGAAAAGGTACAAATACTTTTCTAATCTAGGATATATGATCTCTCTCACTAACACATACACGTGTTCTCCACCTACTTCTGGGGTAATTGAACAGTTTATTTACCGGCTTGTTGGAATGCTAGTTAGGAAGACTCATGGAGCTATCAGAGGTTTCACTAGAGAACTGGGGCAGAACATTCTCAGTGCAAAACATTCTGATGTCATGATTCTAAGACACTAACAAGATGAAGAAACAGAAGAAAATGCATTAAATGAGCTTTTTATTATTCCTTGAGTGAGATCAATCCTATTTCATGTAGGATTAAACAAAACAAAACAAAATGATTTTCCCCAAGTGCTTGGAGATTCAATGCCAGTAGTACTCAAAGTGCTGTCTGCATAGCCCCAGCTCCAGTTTCATGCGGACATAGGTAAGGGATGCTAGCTCACAGGGCTCACCCAGAGCTACTGAATCCGATCTCTGGGGGCGCTGCCAGGAGCCTGTATTTTCACAAGCTCCTCAGGGATTCTGGTGCCACAGATGTTGGCGACCTACTGTGTCAGGCAATGCCCGGGAGGGGAGGTCCTGCCCTTAACCAAATTGCCGCATATCAGGGCCTGCAGGGCCGAGACCCCCTGCCGCAGATGGCCACTGACCCCAGCTGCAGCACTGGTGTTTGTTCTTCACCCTGTGGCTACTGAATCCCCTTGCAAGTTACAAAACAGGGAGTGCCAGATCCCACGCCCCGCTGCCTCTGATTCATAAAGCCAAGGGTACATCTTAGGAATCTATTATTTTAAACTTACACATGGGCAGATTTGAAACTCAACTCAAAGACCAACCACCTGTACTTCAAAGGGTGGGAGAGCTGACCTCTAACACACAAACTAGGTACAACATGTAAGAAATACACACTCCAACAGGCCAAACACCTCTGGAAACTATAAACGGATTCCCACCTAGGGACAGGCAGGGCAAGAGTCATCCTTGTCCTTCCAAACACCCCTTAATGTGCAGTAATCAATGACTCAGTGGCATGACATCACCACTCCTTCCCATTAATTATTATGCTCAGGCCTTATTTATACCTAAATTTGTGGTTATGCCTTATAAACGAAGAGCCAATGTGTCTTATTTATAAGCACTTTTTAAATTTTAAGCATAAACATCTTATCTTCCTGACATATTCCTCTGTTTAAACACATCCATTCCCGGTGGGATTGTGTCTACCTTCTTTCTCCCCTATCAGTCCCTTTACAGTGGGTGGTTCAAGCTAAACTCATTGATGTTTTTTTTCCTCTTTGTGTGAAATTTACCAAAATACACATTAAATATATGTTACTTGTTTCTTCTGGAAAAAAATCTCATAAAAATTGATCTCAGAATTTTAGTGATAGTCCAGATAGTAGGTTCTTTGTTCCAAACTTAACATTTTAAATTTAGTGATTGAAGTTTGTTGGCTTTTTTATTTAAATGATTGGCTTAAAATGAGTGGCTCACATTGAATTAGTCAACAAGTTTGAAAATTTCTTTTTTAGATAAATGATTTCTTCAAATAAAATGTTTATTTCATACTATAGTTGTACTATTAGTTTTTAAATATAATTGCCAAATTTTGCAATTGTGATATTGATACTATTTTACATCAACATTATTTTAAAATTTCATCTTACATTAAATGAGATTACTGAAAGATTTCTCATTTTCTTTTTGCTCACTCCCGTTTATTATTTGAAGACCTAAAAATAGACATTCTCATTATTTTCACCAAAATTAATATCTTCACTCAAAAGCCATCTCTCATCCCAAATTGCCTTCTTCCTATGCTCCTATAATATTTTATACTTATTCTAACCATTAAAGGCAGCGAATGTGCTTTATTTGTATCTGTGTTCACCTGTCCAAACTGGGGACTCTATCGAGCTAAAAAGTGTTTCCCCACAGCAATACACCTAAATAAAGATCTGGTCTAGAATAATTCTCATTGGCATATATCTGAAAACGAAGTTAATAGCCCCCAACTAATTTCTCTATAATGAATTCACCAGTGAGTATTATAAATTTGTTAAAAGCAGACACATTTTTCTGATTAAATAAATATACATATAAACAAGTATATACTTAAGAGGGTGACATTGCTTTTGGGTAAGTGCAGGTGTGCCTTGAAAATGACAGGAAGCTGTGGTGGGAGAAGGGCTCCCTCACACCCAGAGGTGAGTCCGTGCAGCAGGAGTTTATCCTGGTAATCAGTTCACTGTCTGGTACACAGTGTACTTTTATAGTGAATTTATCTAAAACAGGTGTCAACAAACTTCTCAAGGGCCAGATGATAAATCGTTTGCAATATGCTGTACCGTAGCGCAGCATCTCTGCCACTGCTGTGGCACAAAAATGGTCACAGACCACACAAAATCAAATGTTTGTGCCAAGTTTATTTGCAAAAAACATGCGGTAGGTTGTATGTGGGCTACCAGTGTAGTTCATCAGTCGTAGATCTAAGAAGTGTTTGGTTTACATATATATAAAAGAGGAAATAATCACACATAGGGTGGCCATACACTTTGTGTGCAGTTGAGAATAGTGTGTAATTTAAAACTGCACATGGACTTCATGGCCACCCTGTATATACATTCTTCTGTTAAGCCATGAATTTTATGTGAACATTACATGCCATAAATGTATAATCCTGAAATCCAAAGAAATTCTCACATTTAAAGAGTATAAAAATGGTTTCCTAGGTATTATCTTCAGTATAGTTTAAAAACTTTTATGTAAGATTTGTCAGTGTGTCATTGTTTCCCAGAGCATATATTTTTTTTTTGCTTGAAGACAGAAGAATATAAGCAATCAAAGCAACACCCAGAAAGAAAACCAAAAGGTCCTTACAACAATATCGTCCACAGACTGAAGGATGATGTTAAGATGATGTTAAGCACAAGAATTTACCTTGACAGGAAATCTGAGAAGGGAAGGCGTACGGGGTATCCATACCGGAAGATCTTCACCATCTCCAGGACCCCAATGTATTGTAGTTGAGCAGACACATAAAAATTATCGAAAGTGTCTGGCAGCTTTGAGTTGTTGGGCCTGATGCAATGAATAAAATGCGGAGTGCACTTCTGAAGTTTTCCAGTAATGTCCGCGAGTGATTTCTAAGGAGAGAAGAAAGCCCAACTAATTCTCCAAAGACGACAATGACAGAAGCCACGAAGCAGTTTGTAAATACAAATCTGCCTCCAGTCCAGACCCTGGGTAATCTTGCATTCCCACTCTCGCTATGTGTCTGTGCTTTCTTCTGAAGCTATTCACACGGTCAAAATTGGAAAAACAATTCTGCACAAACCCTCTACAGCTGCTGTAAACGTACATCATGAGGTTCTGGAATCTGAAAACGCCACTGACCCTGAGCTGTGATGCGATGGTTACTGGGTCCCCACGTTCCAGTCTTTGAAGAAATGTGGAAGTCCCTTTCTTTTTTAATAACTGCAATAAAAATAAACAAAAAGGAATGGAGGATGGAAAAAAGAGTGAGTAAATTTATTTCACTAAACTCCTGTTTAGAAGGAAAAAAAAACTAAGTCTTGCTTCCATGTCAACTTACTTATAGACAAATATAGATTTAAAACAAGGCAAATATAGATTTAAAACATAGATTATAAAAACCAGTACCAAATGATCTTTGTAATGTTACTATCAGTTGAGAAAAATAGGCAGGGTTACTGCCAGCCAACCTTTCCAGTATAGGGAAGTTATCTGAATCAGATCTGCCACCGTCCACACCCACTTCAGTTTGAGAAGAAGCAAAGATCTGGGTCTGTTTGGTGGCACAATAAAGTCACTACCATATCCTGGCTGTGATGCTAACTGGTTACATTTATCATGACATTTAGGTCACTGTGGAGTAAAGGGATACCTTTTATGTTATAAAGATTCGATGCTTTAACAATCATTGGTTTCTTTCTTTCTTCTTTCCTTTTTACTTTCCTTTCTTTCTTTTTTTGGAGGGGTGGGAAGTCTCACTCTGTCATCCTCGGTAGAATGCTATGGCATCACAGTTCACAGCAACCTCAAACTCTTGGGCTTGAGCGAGCCTCCTGCCTCAGCTTCCCGAGTAGCTGGGACTACAGGTGAGTTTTTCTATTTTTAGTAGAAATGGTGTCTCAGTCTCGTTCAGGCTGGTCTTGGATGCCTAAGCTCAAGCAAACCGCCTGCCTCAGCCTCACAGAGTGCTGGGATTCCAGGACTGAGCAGCCACGCCCAGCCTGGCTTCTTTCTTTAAATGGAACTACAGTGAGGAATTGGATGGATGTGTGAGTTTCATGCTTTGTCATTTTGTTCCTCTTCTTTTTCGTAACTAGTAAAACTGGTTAGTAAATTACCTATCTATGAAAAATGACAATAGACTGTTTTCTTAAATAAGTAATTAAATACAACTCTTTAAAAAATTCTATGTAGCAAAGAGTAAATGTTAATGGAGATAAAATAATCACCACAAATGAGGCCACTGAGTGAAGAAATGAAGTGCAGAAGGTAATTAATTAAATTTCTATAGATGTTAAAAGGAGCCTCAGCCGCTAATGTCCTTTCACATTTCACTAAGTCACATAGACTGTCTAGTTAACTTATATATTGCTCCGAAATTATTTCCCTTGAAACAAAAAGGTCTTGGAATAGGAAAAAATCTGATACAACATTCTTGTCAATTTAGTGCCAGTGCTATTAAAACAACAGACAGTGGCTCATTTGCTCCTGTTGGGACAAATTGCCAAGCCGAAAGTGATTAATTGCAACTGACAAGAACAACTTGTGATCAAGCAATTGATCCAAGATCAACCTGTTTTCTATAAGTACAACACAAAGTGTAATGCTCACTTAAAGAGTGGGCAAAACCTTATCTTCCTGGCCACACAGGTGGGTGGGCAGAGGTGAAGGCAGTTTGAAGGGAAGGGAGGAATGGACCACTTAAGGAATAATCATAATAAATAAATTTCTATCCCCTGAAATTGAACACTCAGTTTTCCCTTCTGGGTAGAGGAACCACTATGAATTATCTCCTTTTGCAGTCCCTTAGAGAGAAGGCTAATGGCTTGAAGGACTTGTAATGTTTAATAATTGAGGTTAAAATTTACAGTTTAGAGGGTGGAGGGAGAGTAATTGGTGGGACCACACTATGGTGCATCCTACAAGGGTATGTGTGAAATTTACTAGGTGTAGAATATAAATAAATGTTTTAACACAATAACCAAGTAAATGCCGTGATGACTATGTTAACCAGTGTGATGAAAACATTTCAAATTGTATATAAAACCAGCACATTGTACCACATGATTGCATTAATATACACAGCAATGATTTAATAAAAAAAAATTTACAGTTTAGAAGTGTATGATGATTTCTTGCTTTTGACTTTAAGGATGATTGAGAAATAAAGGGCCAGAGGTTCAGCAAGACTCCAGGAATAGAGATCTTCCCTAGGAAGGGTAACCTTCTCTCTTTTATTTTATGTAAAAGATGCCATTTTCTATGTGATGAGATTGAATTTCTCTGATCCTCCAGGTTTAGAACAAAAGATCCCTAATTCCAGGACATTCTGGCTAAAGACAAACACACACATTCTTTTCAATACACATTTCTGACACTCTTCTAAAGTAGGTAATTTTAATTATACTTTTAATGTAATTGGTGAGCTAAAATATATTCTAGCAAGCTGCAACGACTGCATTTCTAAAATTGATCGTCCTCCATGCCTTCCAACCACATATCTCATCTTTTATAGTTTCTTTGGACATGAGCAAAGCGAGTTGGAAGATCATCTGGCGAGGGCGTCGTGAACCTGAAACCCATTGGCCTGAGAACTCTTTACTGAATGTTTCCTTCTCTTTTACAAATGGAACCTTACATACAACCGAACTCATATAGAACAAATGCACATTAAAAATTTAGCATGATATCAAAATAATTACAAATCTATACATACACAGTGAAAATAATCTAGCACCTGAAAAATACCCTATAAAGAGAAATTACAATTTGCTATTTAAAGACTTAAATCCTCTGAAGTGATAAATATCAACCGAAAAAGAGAGCTAAGTTTATCCTTTCTAAGTGTACTGACCCTGAAGTTACTTTCCATTCTACAAAATAGACAGTCGTAGAAATGAAGCGTAAATAGCTGCACGGACGATCAGCACAGTTACTGCCTCTGGACTTGCTAATTGTTACAATGCAGACAGATTTTCCAGGACTCTTCCCTCCTTCTGAGGGTTATTCTTTGGGTAGGTATTCCTTCCTTTAATTATTTCTATCAGAATATCAACTTCTTCCTGTTGATGTTCAAAATCATGTTTAAAAAAACTTTTTTTACAAAAATTAAGTAGTAAATACACTAAATAAACTTAAAAGACAATCAAACAAGAATCGAAAATCGCCTACCTTACTAAGTTCTAGGTAATTCTTGTTGTCTCCGATAATTGAAGAAGCCGTCGTTTTCTTACTGAGCAGGGCAGATCTTTGTCCTCGGAATTTAAGGGAAGGATAGCAAGATAGGAGGGATCCTGTCTGTGACAATTTCGACTGGAACAAATGATTGATCACGACATTTTCACTAGCTAGGAAATAAATGAACAATGTAAGTGGTGCTAACATCATCGTTTCCTTGAGCTTTAAACGCGATCTTCACCCAAGCGCTTCAGCCACTAAACCGACTGGTACGGTGGATGGAGGAGCCGCCCTTCCCACCCTTCCCTCTGACCTTATTTGGCTTCTCCACCATTCACACCGTTGGCAAGTCCTGACCTTCAGTGCCCTTGGCCAGGAGTCATCAACCCACTTTTCCTTCTCCTACACCTGAACACCTCGACCTTTCTCTGAGTAACACCTGCTTCCACCCTGGTTGTCAGAATGAAATCTTACCTGCTCAGACTTAAGGGGCTTTAAAGCACTTACAAGTCGTCAAGACTTATGGTTTATATTAGAAACTCCTCATTCCAGGAAAGTGGCTACCCAGGAAGGGATTTCCCCAGGACGACCCTGTCTCAGAATAGTATGCAAATGCCGAAGGGAGACCCTGCCTCCCCGATGCCTCAGCTCTGGTAGGCTGCAGAAGGGCTGAGAAGTATCCTTCCTCATCAGTCCAGTTAAGGGCAAAGGGAAAAGCAAGCCACCACGTTTTAGTTGTTAGGTTACAAAAAAATCTAATAATTCTGGCTTCATATTCCTTTCTTGACACATCAGGGAGAAATTGGAGCTTAGAAGAGGAGGTTACAAATTTGAACAGCATAATGAAAGCATTCTATGTGGTAGTTAAGGATCTGCAAGGAATTTTTCTCTTGTTACTTATGTCTGTACGTAGGCAGTTTTTAAGCCTAAATATCCTCTCCTATAAACCAATGATGATGGTATGTTTGTTGAGAATAACTGCAAAATTAAAATGTGAAATAGTACTCATAAATTACTTAGCATCATGCTCAGCCTGTCATGGAGTTAGCAATATTAGTAGCAAACCAGACTCAGTTCTGCATTTTACACACTCAAATTACATGCATATATGTACAATCTCTCTCTCTCACTCTGTATATATATGTATAAATAAATAAATAAATATATATATATCTGTAATGCTTTCAGTAAAATGTCTCTACACTAACAACCAGGCAGGGAAGCAGGAGAGCTCTCTGAGAAAGGAGACACAAGCAAGTGTGGGATGCAAAAGGAAGCCTGAGACGTTGGTTTGAAATTCGAGGTATCGGGATAAATTTATGATTTTAATATATAGTTACATATCTATACATTATCTTTACCTTTATCTTAAATCTTCACGTTCTGAACGGGTCTAGAACTAGTAGCACTGCAATAGCAATGGCTTCTCCCGGGCCCCAGTGTGGAGTTTCTCAATAGCCATTCTCTTCTAAGATAAATCAAGGCTCTTGGACAAATATCTGATTATAGATCTGGGGCAGGTAGAGAGATAGTCTTGAGAAATTTTTGGATGGTAAGAAAGTGGAAAAAAAAAAAGAAATCATGAGAACCTGTCCAAAGAGTGTAGGAGCCACCTTGAAGCAGTCCTCACCGGCCAAGTCTTAAACAACCTCAGCACCAAGGTAAGGACAGTGATGGATTGCGAGTCATTGAATAAAGTAAGAATCTGAGAGTCTACACTCACACTGAATAATTAATGAGAAGAGAAGTGGGATTCTTCCAGTGGAATGCCAGTGTCAGTAGAAAGGTGGGGTCGGAAAGTAAAAGTTTTGCAACCATAAGAGAAATAATTGATTGGGGCAAGAACATAAATGTGTAAAAACTACTGGGTGAAAGTTTGATGGGGAAAGAACATATCTCTATTCCCAAAGTGCTTTCTCACAAGCTCCTTAGGTTAGGGAAACCTGAAGGGCACCACCGTGTCACAGTGAGGGCGGTCACCATGCTTCAAACCACCTCTGTCCCCAGATATGATGCACCAAAGACTCTCCACCTTCCGTGGGATTCCTGGCAAAAAAATGTGCAACCTGTTTCTAATAAGAGGAAATATCAAATAAACTCAAGTTGAAGGACATTCTATAAATCAACTGACCTTTATTTATTTTAATGTTAATGTCATGTAAGATAATGAAAAGCTGGAGAACTTCCTCAGATTAAAAAATATTACTAAAGAAAAATAACCATATACAATGAATGATCTTGAACTGGGGGGAAATCAATGTAACAGACTAATGTTAGTGGGACAACTGGTCATGTTTTATATGGACTCTGGATTAGACGTTAGTTAGCCTCGTATCCGTGTTCAATATTCTGACCATTTACTGAGGTCATGTAAAATGATGTCTTTGTTCTTGAAGTGTAAACTAAAGAGGCAAGCCATTTATTCTCAAACGACTCAAAGCAAACACACAGAGGGGAGAAAAGAGGACAGAAAGCAAAGCCCAGAGGAGAGAGAATAAAAGAAAGGTCACGAGAGCAAGGGAGCCTGCAAGTGGGAGAGCTTTGTACTGATTTTGTAACTCAAAGCTTGAAACTGCTTCAAAATAAACAGTCAAACAAGAAGCATGTAATACCATGGCCCACTTTAGTAAGTAACAACTACACAATTATTATTCATATTTGTGGCACGTTGCTGTCCAAATGGACTCACAGATAAATAATGCACCACATTCTTCCTGTAACTAAGGAAAAAGCCTCCCATAAAACTAAAAACGCCAGACACAAACATGGAACGACGCGCGTGACTGTCCTGCTCGTGTGTCCTCTGAACATGTGGTCAGGAAGCATGACGACAGTGTGGGGGCTGCCGACGTGGCCCCTGGCGTGTGTCAGGAGCCCACAGCCTGCGGCCTGGCCCCGGCTCACAGTGAGAGATTCTGCCGTCCTTTCCCCACACAGAGCCCAGGGAAGGAACCCTGGCACAGAGGGGCTTGCTCCTCCTTCCCCAGTATGGGAGTCACTTATGCAAATGATTTTCTTCCTGTCACTCTGCACAAGCAACAGGGGGAGCATCTCTCCCTGGATCTACAGTCATCACAGAGTCTTTCTGCCTGTGAAACAAGAACAGCTAACCTAGGGACGCAAACCCACAAGCAGCTGTGCAGAGACACACAGCAATGTATAACAACGTCATACATTACCTAGAATCAGAGAAAATAGTGTAATTACTAGTAATTACACAAGACCATGACAATAACGAGAGACTCAAGAACTGTTAATGTCACTGGGAGTAAATCATGGATTTTCCTAAATCCTAAAACTTCCTGTTCTCACAAGCAGACTTTAATGATTTTAATTCTTTTTGCCTCTTGCTGAGTGAAGCAGACTAGACTTTGCTATCAGACACAAAGGGGGACATTTGCAGCAGCTGGGCCTGGGCCGTGTCTCCACACTTCCCAGTTTTTCTTTCATGGTATATCTGCTTGCACAGTCACTGCGGAGACCCTACTGTCTTCCTCACGGACAGGTGTGTGTGACGTGAAGACTGAATTAGATACTACAGGGAAAGTATTTAGCAAAGTACTGGGAGATAAAAATTATTACTTATAAATTTTACTGGCTTAATAACCATCTACAGGCAAAATATTTCATAGATTCATAAAGTATTATAACAACCATGAATCTTTTGCTTATATAATAAAATGAGTGAGCAACTGTAGCCCTTGCGCCAAATACAGCCCATGGCCTATTTTTATAAGTGTAGTTTTATTGGAACGTGGCGCATCTACTTCCATTTTCTGCAGCTGTCTGTCGCATTGCAACAGCAGAGTTCAGTAACTGCAATAGAGACTTGATGGCTCAGAAAGCCTAATATATTTACTTATATCCCTTTATACAAAACATCAGCCACCTTCTATATAAACATAGAAGGACACAGTGTAAATTCTACCCTCTTGCCCAGATGCACCTATACCCTAAAGTATTTAGAATAAAACAAGCTTCACATATTTTCTTCTTGGAACTTTTTATGTTCAAGTGCTCACAGGCAATGACTTTACAGTAGAGGGACGCTATTAAGCAGAAGTATAATATCACCAGCTAACCTATTTTCATTCTAAATATATCCAATATATATTCTATGAAATACAAAAAATAAAGAAAAAAAGCATTGTATAAAGTTTTAGAACATGCTTTATAATAGATTTTCATAAAAGATAGGATCCAAAAGAAAGTGCATTATAATGTTTGCAAATAAATGCAAACTAGAAGGGAGGTATTTCTGATGAGAATGAATAGAATGTATTTTTTCAGTTCTTTCTTCATGCTCCTATCCCCAGTTCACGATTCTGTCTGAGCTGGGACTATCAGCTCACAAGGTTCTGAGAGGGGAGCAGAGCAATCTCCTGAGGAGAACAATGTGTTACAACTACGCTGTTGTGGTTCTAGGCACCGTGTTCCTCAGACCAGGCATGGTGTGCGCCTCTCACTCCCAAGCAAAGGCAGTCAACTGTCCCGGGAAAATCTATCATATGCTTGTTCTACCAGGAAAGATGAATGACTCTAGCTCATTTACAGCAACTCAAAGGACAAAAGGTGGCATGTTTTAATTCATTAAAATGGTTATCACAAAGATATAAATCACTGCAGAAATGCAAAGAAAATAATTTCTAGAAGAGACAGAAATGTGTTTACATAAACACCTATATGCATTTAATTATAGCACAATCAAACTTGGTATAGAGCTTCATATATAGTATAGAAATATAGTAGATATATGTATATAAAGCATTTATTGCTCATTGTGTGGGAAGGAGATGTGAAATGTATGTATATAAATATATAAGAATATACATACAAACTCGTATACATTAATTTATAGGCTTCTGTGTCATAAGCATTAGTAGATTATAACTGAGCTACATTCTTAGCTCCAGAGTCATCTTAAGAAATGAAATTCAGCCCACTGTGGACTAAATAACTTTGGAATCCATATTCATCTTCATTAGTCTTCAGAGGAAAGCTTTTCTACATTCAGCCCACTAAAGTACTGAAGGTGCTTTACATTTCTATCTGCTAAAAGCTCAGTTAAATTATGATTTCCACTAGACTCCAAATTAAATTGTAACCAATGTATAATGTAGTAAGACCTGTTACTTATTATTCTGGGCATTAGAATGCAAAAGATATTTCAATTATCCTTTAGCTAGAAGCATATTTTATAGGAAAATATTCAGAGATAAGAAATAGGGCTGTGTGGCATTTTAACCAGTGTAGGACAGAAAAAAAAAATCAACTTACTTTTCATTACAAATAGCAGATTCTGTGAAAGGGAGTCTTTATTTTTTTCAATTGCTCCAACAATGTCATACATTACCTAGAATCAGAGAAAATAGTGTAATTACTAATAATTACATAAGACCAAGACAATAAATTTCTTTAAAGAATAACTTGACAGGCGGCACCTGTGGCTCAGTGAGTAGGGCGCCAGCCCCATATACCGAGGGTGGTGGGTTCAAACACAGCCCTGGCCAAATTACAACAAAAAAAATAACCGGGCATTGTGGCAGGCACCTGTGGTCCTATCTACTTGGAAGGCTGAGGCAAGAGA
>CAUYRH010101123.1:0-21604 GCA_963574655.1 Perodicticus potto
AGTGAGCTTCCCATTCAGCTCAGGGGTAACCTTGCCCACAGCCTTGGCTGCACCAGTTGAGTCAGGGATGATGTTCTGGAGAGCCCCGCAACCATCACGCCACAACTTCCCAGAGGGGCCATCCACAGTCTTCTGGGTGGCAGTGATGGCATGGACTGTGGTCATGAGTCCCTCCACAATGCCGAAGTTGTCATGGATGACCTTAGCCAAGGGGGCTAAGCAGTTGGTGGTACAGGAGGCATTGCTGACAATGCTGAGGCTGTTTTCGTACTTCTCATGGTTCACACCCATCACAAACATGGGGGCATCAGCAGAAGGGGCAGAGATGATGACCCTTTTGGCACCCCCCTGCAGGTGAGCCCCAGCCTTCTCCATGGTGGTGAAGACACCAGTGGACTCCACAACATACTCAGCGCCTGCCTCACCCCATTTGATTTTGGAAGGATCTCGCTCCTGGAAGATGGTTATGGGATTTCCATTGATGACAAGCTTCCCGTTCTCAGCCTTGACTGTGCCATAGAATTTGCTATGGGTGGAATCATACTAGAACATGTAGACCATGTAGTTGAGGTCAATGAAAGGGTCATTGATGGCGACAATATCCGCTTTGCCAGAGTTAAAAGCAGCCCTGACAACCAGGCGCCCAATACGACCAAATCCGTTTATTCCGACCTTCGCTTTCACCATGGTGCCTCAGGGATGCGGCTGGCGCTGCACTAGAAGAAGCGGCTGTCTGACGAATGGGAGGACCAGAGATCCGGCTGTTTTTCTTTTTAGAGACAGAGTATTGTTCTGGTTCAGGCTGGGCTGGAACTCCTGAGCTCAAGCAGTCCACTTGCTTCGGCCCCCCAGAGTTCTAGGATTACAGGCGTGAGCCACTATGCCCAGCCCAGAACAAGGAACTTTTGAGTTCATGACACAGATGTTTATATGATTGCTCAGGCTAGACCAGTTGGTTATAAACCTGGCATTTCATATGAATCACAGGATTTCAATGTTTCTGAAAGTCGAACCCCAGAGATTTTTAGTTTAACCTCTCCTTTGCAAATGAGGAAACTCTCCTAGTGAAGTGGTGGCAGAGCAGAGGGGTCCCTCTCTCACCCCCCCCTCCATTTTATCCACCATGTTTTGAGTGAAAAATGCCATTGCAAATGAAGCCATGATTGGATGTCACTGGATGACAGATGGCTCTCTTTTCTCCTAAATCTCCTTCCTCTTGTGGATTGTGGGTGGTCCTGCAGGCTGGTGCCATCTCAGTCCCCACTCAAGAACCTTCTAGAACAGCACCTTTGCCCCTAGGTGTGTGTTATATGGCTCTTACGGATGCCTAGGCTTAGATTTGTGGTGCTACTTTGCCTCTGAGCTTGAGGCAGGTGCTAGAATTTTGCTAAATCTTCATAACATGTGGCATTCCCTTCTTAGAACTTGTTTAGAAAAAATGTAGGAAGACTTTTTATTATAGGAAACTTCCATAACAGAAAAGGCTAATAGGCTGCATTTGTCTATTTATTTTTTAATTTATCTAACTTTTGAATGCATTACACATTTACTTGTTCAAAAGAATACATATATACAATAGCAATGGCAAAAGATCACTGTCCTTTCTGTATTCTTTTTTTCCGTATCGACCCTTTGGTTCTGACCTAAGTTACTGCGAAGCTGGTTTGGGGGATATTTTAGCAGATGTTTTTATGTGTATATGTATAACCAAGTATGAACATATATTTTGTCATCCTCACCTTTAGTGTAGATGATGCAGTCCACTTACTGAGATGACCTCAGTGCCCCCTTCCAGTGTTAGTCTGACCCTACAAGAGAGTTCTAGTCTCTTCTGTTTACCTCCATATCCTCACTGCCTAATGGGTGCCTAGTAAATCTCTATACATCTCGCTTTCTCTTGTCTTCTGGATCAAGTCCCCCAAACTCTCTAGCCCCTCATTCCTGGGGCTCCCATTCTCTACTTTGCCCTCTTCAAGCAATAGGCTGTTAATGGACATGTAGATTGTTTCCAGTTTTTGCTGTTATAAACAATATAGCAATGAATGCCCTTTAGTTAACTTTATTTTGCATACATTTATTTTTGTGACAATTAAGTTCATGAACTCATCCTAGAAAAAGTGCTACATGCCTCATTGCTGAATGTCACCATAGTCACCTTCAAACCACTCCTCCTGGGAAGCCAAGCACTCATGCCAGCACCTCGTCCACCCCTCAAAGCAATTTGGGAGCTCTTTTTCTGGAATAGCCATCAAATCTGTTATTGTATTACCCTTGATGTCCTGAATATCACCAAAATGTCTTCCTTTCAGTATTTCCTTTATCTCTAGGTAAAGAAAAAAGTCATTAGGGGCCAGATCAGGTAAGTAGGGAGGGTATTTTAATATAGTTATTTGTTTACTGGCTAAAAACTCCCTCATAGACAGTGCCTTTTGAGCTAGTGCATTGTTATGATGCAAGAGCTATCAATGAGTTGTTGGCTAAGATTTTCAGTTAAGCTTTTCCTGTTTCTGTCTAGATGTTTATTTAGTCTGCTATGCTTCTCATTGTCAGCTGACAATTTAGCACACAATTTGATGAATTTTTGCAATGTTTTCATCAGTTATGCTCATTATTGGCCATCTGACCTCTCTTCATTGTGACAACTTTCTTTCCCCACCAAAAAAAAAAAAAAAAAAAAATTTAATCCATTTTTGCACTACCATTTTCTTCATGGTATTATCCTCTTAAACTTGGATTACATGTCCCTGATTTCACTTCTCTTCTTGCCAAGTTTAACAAAAAATTTTCAAGTGTTTGTTCATTGCTCAAATTCAAGCTCCAACATCCTCATGAGGGCACGTGAAGACATGTAATAACAATAATGAACACCACTCAGCAAGACACCGCCACATGTCAACACAAACACAGCTGTGAGACACTGTATACCACAGTTAGGAAACCTTACCAAGTGTTTTGTACAGTGCTGCCAATGTAAGTATATGGTGGCAAGTTTTGTGAACTTAATTGTCAGACCTCATATGTGCGGTTGCTATTATTGAAAGCTGTATGTATTTCTAATTTCTGTAAGTATTACTTAATTGCCTTCCATAGGGGTTATAGTAACTTACATGCTCATCAGTCATATATAGGAGTCCTCAATTTTTCACAAACATGTTATCAAACTTTTGGGTTTTGTAAGTTGAATAGGTGAAAATAATAGCATCTAGGTATAGTGTGAATTTATATTTCTCTTGGAGTAAGATGGCGTATTTTTTTACATGTGCCTTTCCTTTGAGCTGGTTATATCTTTGCCCATTTTCTATTAGCTCGTTGCACTTTTTCTTACTGATTGTAGGAGCTCTGTATATGTTAAGTATTAGAAAGATCAGACCTTTGTGATATATATTGCAGATCTGTTGTCCCATTTAGTTATTAATCTTTTGGTTTTATGTTTTTTCCTTGAAGAAACCTACCAGTATTTATGAAGTTGAGTCAGTTAGTCCTTTTTTACTATTTGGTGGCTTCTGGAATTAAATCAGAATTAGAAAGGAATAGGTTTCCTTTTTGGTAGCATTTCTGTGATAGTTATTTGAACTTTCGCTGCCTTATAATCCACTTTGATTTTCTTACCCCATTAGAGTAGTTTTGTCTAAATTCTGCTAATGGTTTCCAACATAATTGTTATGGAAATAATTTGTTTTCCTCACAGAAGGCCCTTCTTGGCAATTTGAGCTTCTTTTGTTGAAAACAACAACTTAACACTATGAAGGTCATGAAGGTCACTTGCTGTTGACCATCCTGTTATGTAATATTAATATTGATTAGATAAAGACATTCTAAAATGCAACTGTTAGAAAAATACAAGTGGAAGCTGGAGGTGTGGTAGCTCAGGTCTATAATCCTAACACTTTGGGAGGCCAAGATTGTTTGAGGCCAGGATTTGGAGACCATCCTGGACAACACTGAGTCTCTACAAAAAATAGAAAAATTAGCCAGGTGGGCTGTCACTTGCCTGTATTCTCTGCTGTTTGGGAGGCTGAGGCAGGATTGCTTGAGCCCAGGAGTTAGAGGTTGCAATGAGCTATGATGATGCCATTGCACTTTAGCTTGGCAACAGGGTGAGACCCTATCTTAAAAAAAAAAAAAAAAAAAAGGCAGGTAGAACTTGAAATTGAACAAAATTAGAGAAAGATAACTAAAGCAAAAAATAAAGTCTAATGTTGAATCTTTTTTAAATTTTCTGAAAATTTTGTTAGGCAATTTTTCAAATATACAGTACAGTTAAAAAAATTATGTAGTGATCACCCATATACCCACCACATACATTTTATAATTTTCTTCTTCACATGTAAGGAATTTGTTCATAGGGAGGCCGCAAGTTTTGTGTGCCCCTCATCACAATCACCCCAGAGTCCTGTTGGGTGTGTCCTAATGTTGATGTTTAAAAATTATAATTGATACTCTGGTTTCTCTTTAGACTGTATAAATCTTTCACCTTTTAGTAAAAATTATAATTGAAAGAAATATTCTACATTGTATATACCATCTGTTACCAGTTGTTGTATATGGATAAGGGTAGTGTGGGGTGTTGGTGGAAAGTACTCTGTGTTTTAAATCAGTTCTTGTATTATAAATACAACTGTAAGAGCACTGTATGCTTAATAAATGTGGATATGTATTTTGGATTTATCTACACAAAGTGTACTTGCCTGTGTATCTTTATCTTGTTTGTTTGGTGAAGGGACATAATGCTTAGCTTGCTGGATAACGTTCCTAGTCCTGGAGGGACCTTGGTGGTAGGGTTCTCGTCAGAACCTCAGGGTGATGATCTCTGGCCTGTGAAGGCACTTCCCCAAACATAAATACACCAGATATCTTTTCTCAAGTGGTCTCTACCTCTGTTCAGATTGTCTTGCTTGTTCTTCATCAGCATCTTGGGACTTGTGATGGGGGATGAGTCTGGAGAGAAGGATGCATCTCCGTATTCTCCACTGTGCACCCACGCGCCCCTTGGTTTTTCCCTCTACCACCCATATATGGACATATGTTTTCAGTTCTCTTGGGTATATACCTAGGGGTGGAGTTGCTGGATCATATGGTATCTCTATGATTAACTTTTTCCAAAGTGCTGGCACCTTTTTATGAAGGTGCCCAGAAATTGTGTGAAGGTCCAAATTTCTCCATATCCTCATCAACATTTGTTACTGTCTGTTTTATGTATTTATTTTTAAATGTAGCTATCCTACTGGATGCAAAGTAGTATTTCTTTTGGTTTTGATTTGCATTTCTGTCATGACTAATGTTGAGCCTCTTTTCATGTGCTCATGAACTTCTTTGTAAAAGTTCCTATCCAATCTTCTGTCCGTGTTTTAATTGGGTTGTCTTTTTATTGTTGAGTTTTAAGAGTTCTTTATATCTTCTAGATACTACTACTTGTTAAATACATGATTTGCAAATATTTTCTCCTATTCTATGGGTTGTCTTTACTTCCTTGATAGTGTCCTTTGAAGAACAAGTTTTAACTTTGATAAAGTCTATTTTATCTAATTTTTCCTTTGGTTGCTTGTGCTTTTGGTGTTGTATCTAAGAAACCACTGTCTAACCCAAGAGCACAAAGATTTACTGTTATATTTCTTCTTAGAGTTTTAATTTTAGCTCTTATATTTAAATCTTTGATACATTTTGAGTTGAAATGTCATTATGTGATGTGAAGTAGTATTTTGTGGTGTGAGGTAGAAGTTATGGTTCAACTTCATTCTGAGGTAGTGGGCCAGTTTCATTCTGTTTTGTCATGGTACAATTGGTTGAAAAGACTATTTTTCCCCTATTGAATTATCTTGGTACTCTACCCCCCCTTTTTTGTTTTGGTACTCTACCGCCTCCCTTATTTTGTTTTGGTACTCTTGTCTAAAATCAACTGAACATAAATATATAGGGTTGTGTTACTAGACTTTTAATTATATTCCACTGGTAAATACATATATATGTCTTTTTTTTTTTTTTGCCACTGATTACAGTAGCTTTGTAGTAAGTTTTAAAATTTTGTTCCTCGTTTCTGTTTCGCTATTCCTTCCTTACTTTCTTTTGTGTTAAATTGTTATTTTGTAATATAATATTTTAATTACCTTGTTTTGAACTATATCTTTTGGAGGGTTTTTTTTAATGTAGTATTTGTCCTGGGATTACAATTAACATTATATTTTATAATAATTTACTTCAGATTAATGCAATTTTAATTTTAATTGGGTCTAAAAAAATGTTTTTATATAGTTCCTAGTCCTCACTCTTTTGACATTATTTGTACTTTCTGCAATTGTTTTTTAAATTAGATGGGGGAGGAAAAAGAAGAACATTCTTTTATTTTTTCTTTTTCCCTTTTCCTCTCACTGGGTAATTGCAGTTGACCTATCTTCAGGTTTGCTGGGTTTTTTTCCTTCTGCATGCTGAAAAATGCTTTTGAGCCCCAGTAGTGAATTCTTTTAAATGACTTTTGAACTTAAGAATTTTTATATTAGGTTCTTTTCATTCTTATACTTCCTTTAGTTCTTTTTCATAGTTTTCTTTAGTTCTTTCCACAGACTCCAAATAGCTGATTTATAGACTAATTTCTACTAAAACCCCACATATGGGCTTCCTTAGAGACAGATTTTATTGTATTCTTTCCCTTGTATATATGGGCCATGGTTTCTTGTTTCTTGCAAGTCTTGTAATGTTGTTGTTGTTGTTAAGTGGATATTTTAAATAATAATGTAGCAACTTTCTCAGAAAGTTGAAATCAGATGCTCCTTTCTCTCCATAGTTGTTCGTTCTTGATATAATTGT
Organism: Perodicticus potto; assembly: GCA_963574655.1. Classification (NCBI taxonomy): domain Eukaryota; kingdom Metazoa; phylum Chordata; class Mammalia; order Primates; family Lorisidae; genus Perodicticus; species Perodicticus potto. The sequence goes on from CAUYRH010101123.1 coordinate 6,802, forward strand.
TCTTTTTGTTTAATGACTGACTTTTCTCCACTAATTCTATAAAATATGTGTTCTTTTTTGTGTGTGGCCAGTGAAATCTCTGTTTGGTGAGTTTAGTGGTCAGCTAATTATTAAATGGAGAATTTCTTAAACTCTTAGGACCAGTAAATAAAATGTCAGTCTTTATGGGGGGCTTCAGTTACATATTGGAGCACACAGCCTAGCATTTGAAAACTCTGCCTTAGCCTTCACTTCCTGCTCAGGTAGAGTCAAAATCAGCCAAAGATGAGAGCTCAAGACCTTCTCAGGTTTCTCCTGAGCATGCATAGAACCCTGTATATTCCTTTCAAAGCCTCCACATATATTTTATTCCCCACATTTTTCTTTGGCGTGCCTCAGTTGTTAGCCACCATGAACTAACTTTACAGCAGGCAGCTGCAAGTTTAAAACACTTGTCTATAATTGTTTTCTACAATTACTCCCCTGGGAAAAGGCTTTTCTGAGTCCAGTTAAAAATAGTCTTATAAGCAGGGAACCACTGGATAAATCTAACAACGACAGTTCTTTGGGATTGAAGCTTTCAAAGAGGTCTGGCTCTATTTTGCTCATCCTGATGCCTACTAGGCTATACCAGGAATGTGGGTTGCCAAGGGGCTGGACAGTAGGGATGGGTCTAGGGCTTTACAATATTAAAATGTCACAGAACTTGGGTTGTTTATTGAATTTATGGTCCCTGGGTTCCTGCAAACCTTGGTTAGCTTCCGAACTTCATAAAAGATTGATTGATGATTTTTGCCAATCTTTTGGTTGTTTTTATGGAGGAGACTTCTTTCAGAGGCCTTTTCTTCCCAATTTTTACTGGTAAAGGTCTGGTTTGGGAATTTCTTATATAGTTTTTATTTTCCTGAGGGTTCTTACTGCCTTTTTATCTTGCTGTCAAAAATAGTACACTTTCCTCATAACCTTAGAATCACCTGGATTCTCATTAATAGTATACATTGTCTAGAAATCCCTTTCCTGAGCTTCAGTCTGGACTGGTTATCTCCAGTTCTGCGTAACTACCATCCTGGAACTTTCTTCCTGCACTTTGTGATTAAATGCACTGCTTTTTGGATCCAAACTATACATTCCTCTTTTTCAGTTTTCATCCTCATTTTGTTTTTCTCAAAATGATATGTGGTAAGTGCAGAGTTCTTGTATGTCTTAAAATATATTTATTTTAGCCTTTCACTAATTTCACAGTTGGCTGTATATAGAATTCTATCTTAATAATTCTCCCCTTAGAAGATTGAAGGCTTTTCTCTTGTCTTATATCCAGTGTGATTGATTTTAGAAGTCTCTTCTGTTTAGGTTCTTTGTGTGTAAACCTTTTCTCCTCCTCATTGGCACTTCTAGGACCTTTTTAAAAACAGTCAATGTTATGAAATTTCATGAGTTTATATAAGTCATCTTTCATTCATTCTTCTCTTTGTGGGTTTTCTCAACCTGAAGACATATTTTTCTTTAGTTCTGGAAAATTCTCTTATTACTTTCTTAAGTTCTGGAATGCCAGTTTGCTTAAATTGATCTCTATTTCTACTTTGATTTTTTTGACTTTATCTTCCGGCCTTTATATCGAAATTTTTATTTTAGCTACTATATTTTAAATTCTTATGTTTTTTCTTTTTGGTCTAATTGCTTTGTTTTCATATTTTATCCTGGTTCTAGAAATACAGCATTTTCTCAGATCTCTGTGAAGATACGAAATGGAAATATTTTAGAATATCTTCTTTTTGCTTGCTTTTTTCTTTTTTTTAATCGTTTGCTTGTTTTGGTAAAGAAAGGAGCAGTGAGGAATATCTTTTTCCTACTTACCTCTGTAATCTTTGCTTTGAATTTGTTTTGTTTTGTTTTGTTTTTGAGACAGAGTCTCACAGCTCACAGCAACCTCAAACTCGTGGGGTTAAGTGATTCTCTTGCCTCAGCTTCCCAAGTAGCTGGGACTACAAGTGCCCACCACAACACCTGGCTATGTTTTTGTTACTGTTGTCATTGTTGTTTAGCAGGCCCTGGCCAGATTTAACACCTCCTGCCCCGGTGCATATGGCCTGGCGCCCTCACCACTGAGCTACAGGCATTGAGTTGTTCTTGTTTTTTTACCTGTCTTTTCATATGGCTATTTTTTCTCTTAAGATGCAACTCTCAATTCCCTAGTTTTTTTAATAAAATAATTTTTTCCCTTACTCCCTTAAGTGAGAGACAGTATTAATGGATTTCTTCACTGTGTCTGAGGTCTGTTCCTCCCAGCACCACTGAGAACTGAATGTATGGACCAGTCAGCTTTGCTTTTCAGGGCATGGGGCCTTGGCTATCTTAATGCTTGAGTGAGCAAGACTTGACTTGGGCATGGGCATCCTCATCAGGCTCCTCAGGCTGCTGGTCACTGTCTTTGGAGCAAACCCCTCCCTTGCTGTGTAGCAAATAGCAGGATTCCTGTTCCTCTTGATTGGGCTTCCAGAGGCATAGCTGGTTCCCATTGTTTCTGTCCTATTTACTCCCAACCAGAGTCCTTCCAGATGTCCCTTGCCTTGTAGGATTTGTCCCCCATTCCTCTCCTCCTCCTCCTGATGTTGACATCCTATCTGTTCCCTCTCACTTTCCCCCTTCACTGTCTGGGGTTTTTCTCTTTGTGTGTTATTTCTACAGGTCACAGGAAGTCAAAGAGATGAATACCTGCCTATTCCCAGTGTGATGTCTGCAATTGGCATCCCAGAAGTATCTCTTGTGTGGTTTTTTCCCTTGATGAGTTGGTTCATTCATATGGGTTGGCAGCGTGAGAAGCTTGCCCAAATTTGGAAATTATCATATTATGTAGAGCTGGCTGGGAGAATTATATTTGTTAAGTAAGCTTGTCTTGGCTTGGTGCCCACAGTTCAGTGGTTAGGGTGCCAACCACATACACTGTGGCTCAGGGGTTTTGAACCCAGTCTGAGCCTGCTAAAAACAACAATGACAACTACAACAAAAAAATAGCTGAGCGTTATCGTGGGCGCCTGTAGTCCTAGCTACTTGGGAGGCTGAGGCAAGAGAATCACTTAAGCGCAAGAGTTTGAAGTTGCTGTGACCAGTGAGAGGCCACAGTACTCTACCAAGGGCAACAGAGTAAGACTGTGTCTCAAAAAAAAAAAAAAAAAAAAAAGGAAGCTTGTTCTTGGGAGGCCAGGACTGAGGAGTGTTGGCCCCTCCATGTCAGGTTTCCATACAAGTTCATGGGTAGGCACGATTTAGTTCAGCATGTGTCTGGATCCTTCCAGGAGTGAGTAGGGCCATGGCCACATTTGCTTGTGTTCCTCTTGTTAGAAGGTAGGAACCAAAGCTCATTTGTCCCTATTGCTGGACAGGACCGGCCAAGTAGGCAGACTCTTCCATGGTAAATTCTCCCATGAAAGGTCAGTGCAAGTCTCATGGGAAGATGCCTCCTCAAAGTGTGCTTCTGAACCTGCTGGTGAGTCCCATGGCCAGTGGAACATCCAGGCTGTATGCACTTGGTAGGCAGCCCTCTCCCACCTTGTGCCCTTCACTACATAGCCTAGAAATCCTGTTTTCACTTAGGCTGAACTGCCTAGCAGTGGTAGCTCATTGTTTCTTCCATTTCCTTTTTAGATTTATGAATATTTAAGCTACAGTTAGATTGTGGTATTCAATTTCATTGGCAAATACTAAACTCTGGTTTGAAAAATCTGTAACTTTGAGGGCTTTTTTCTTTAGGGGGTTTTTCAATCATTTTATAAGCATTTAATGAGCTATCTATTGAGTGACATGGGAGAGTAGCCTTCAATTAGAAAAATTTAAGTCCTGGTCCCCAGTGTCTATTTAATGTATATATTATGCAAATGCTAGTATAAAATATTTTTACATTACAAAACAGATTTTAGAATTTAAAAAGAGTAAATGAAACAAAATGTAAATAAGAGTTCTCTTTCTTTCCTCTTGAAATAACTGACCTTATGAACCTCCTGGGGTACATGTACTCTGCTTTGGCATCTGTTGGCTGGGATGGATGGTATGTGGAATGAAGTAAAGGGAGCTGTGCTCTCAGCAGCCTCCTGTCTAGTTGTAGAGATAGACAAGTGGGGGCAGTTATTTCCAAAGCAGTGAGGAGGGCGCATGGGCAGTCTCTGCCCAAGACTGGCTCTGAGGGAGGAGGGTAGACTGAATCTTATAGAGCCTGGGTTTCTAAATGAACCAAGACAAAATACAAAACCAAGGAACTGGTCTGGGTCTCTGTGACTGAGCTATAGTCACAAAGCACTGTGGTGGCTCATGGAAGGAAGAAGCGGTGCTTGGCTCTTGCCCAGCAGTCCAGGGGTGGGCAAATTGGTTATGTGGCTGCTAAGTGATCATGGTTGCTATCCAGGGCTAGGCTCCCTCACGTTCCACATGGCCACAAGGGGAAGCACCCCCACCTGTCTCCCTGTCTCCTCTGCTTGCCTTCTGCTGTGAGAATTGATGTCCCCTAACCAAAGAACAGAGAAGAGATTTAGGTAGAAAACTAGCAACTTCCACCACAGCATCTTACATTACCAAGGTTTCCTAGTACATTTATCCTGAAGGAGCCAACAGTTTGTGGGTTGGTCTGAATGTAAACTAGGCCAGTATAATTCTCTTCACTGAGATGCCTGGTGATTGCAACAGTGTTGTAGTATGCAGTCAGGTACCTTGGAAACCATCATCCCTCCCACCATACAGCACATCAGTGGTCATCCTCACAGCTGAGATGCTTTTCTTCTGCTGTGTTCCCAGGTCTCGGTGGCCCTTAGCAGTGACTCCATCCGTGTGGCCATGCTGGAGGAAAATGAGGAACGTGTCCTCATGGAAGGGAAACTCACCCATAAAATCAATACCGAGAGTTCTCTCTGGAGCCTCGAGCCAGGGAAGTGTGTTTTGGTAAGTGTGGGTACCTATGTGTAGAGCTCCCAGGTAAACTTCGACCCTGCTGGGGTGCCCTTTTCACCAGTGAATTTCTTCACAGTTGAGTAGTAATGTTGATTTTAGCACTTTGGGTAGGATTTTGCCAAGCACACTGCTTAGCGTGCATTTTCATGGTCCCTTGAGCCTTGCTTGGCCCCTTGACATCCTGGTTATTTCTGAGAGCTTCACTCTCCTTTTATCTAAGGCAAAAACAAGTAAATTAAAAAGGAAAGGACGGCTTGATTTTTCACAGATGCCAGTCCAGAGAGTGCAGAGTTAATACATTCAGACAAATACGTTCATTTGACCCAGTGGCGCTCCTCACCCAGCTGCTGGCTAGGCACAGATCAGAGTTCATGACAGTGAGATTAAGGTGTGAAGTCAAATGAATAGCTCGCATGTTACCAGTTAACAGACTCTCGCACATTGGGTTGCACACCTGGGCTCCAGACCTGTTGGTGGCTCAGTCTCCTTGCCCCTATGAGAGCTTACTTTCTTTTCTCCCCTCCCTGCCCCATTTTTCTGCCTTCCTTTAAAAAAAGGAAAGACTGAGTCTCATTATGTTGCCCAGGCTGGTTTTAAACTCCTGACTTCAAGCAGTCCTCTCACTTTAGCTTCCTGAGTAGCTGGGATTACAGGTCTGTGCGCCTCTGCACCTAGCTTTTATCCCATGCAAGCCTTGAACTCTGTCAGTGATGACTCTGTATTGGTGTCCAAGTGGCAGCCCTCTACAGAAAAATTAGGGTGTAGCATATTTTGAACTGACTTGTTTCTTCTTTCCTCCCACTGAGGGGCTTACCCAGGGCATGGTAAAAGGGTTACGATTTAAAAAAAGAAAAAAGTGTTCAGTCTTTGGACAGAAAACTTCAGAATTGTATACAGACGTGTTCTTCACTTGTGCAATAAATAAATATGTTTCATTTTCTATAAGACATGCTCAGTGAGGGCAGACTTCTCTCTGGGCTGCCCTGGCCAATGCTGATGGTCAGGCAGATGCTGCCCAGATCCACAGTAACTCTGCTCTGGCTGCTCTCACTCATGATTGGAGGGACATTTGGGCAAGTGACTGAATGGAGATTATTTTGTCAGTGTCGTGGGAACCTGAACCAGTCTTAACTTTGGTCTCACTGTTAGTCCTAGAAGGTGGAGCTCTCTTGGGGCTGCAGAGATAGGGCAGCCTTTGCATGCTCCTTGGTGCTGCCATGGCTCTGACTACTCCCTGTCCTAGTGAGCATTTCATCCTAAACAGGGTCTTCTAAAGCCCCACATGTGTGTGGAGTTTCTAGCAGTGGGGCTGGGTTTGGGCTGTCCCTTGGTCTGATTTGCCTGGCCACCCAGGGTCTACCTCTGCTGACGGCCAGTGGTAGATGTCAGTAGTTCTTGTTCCAAATTTTGCTCTGTTGTGCTTTCCCTGCTGGGTGCCATTCAGTAACCAGAGACTGGAGAAGTGCTGTTCTCCTGCCTGTGAATACTGTGACGAATTCCCCCTTACCTGGCAGCTCAGTCCCTTGTCCCTCCGTTCCCATCATATAAATCTTGTGCATTAATTATACATCATGAAAACTTTTCCAAGCCATGGGCGCCTGTGAGTACCACCAGTTCCTTTCCTTTGTATCGTATTTGACATATGAGATGTCAGGGCCCCTAATATGGCCTCTGCCTCACTCGAGCTTCACATGGTTGAGGAGGTATGAGAGCGTGAGCAGTGGCTGGCTTACCCCTTGCAGGTGCAGCCCAGCTTCTGTAGCTGCCCGACTACACTGGGGTCCTGTGATCTGTGCCCGACTACACTGGGGTCCTGTGATCTGGGGTATGCCATCTCCATGGAGAGGTCAGTGACAGCCCTGTCTTAAAACGCTGGCCTTGACTGTCCTGCTGTCCACTGTTTGAACTCAGTGCAGAGTGGCCATTGAGTCTCCATTATCTCATGTGAGTTTCCTCTGAGTAGGGAGCTCTTGGTGAGCCTTCACACATGGTCTAGTTGTATGTTATAAAGGCTTTGACACAGAAGCCAGCAGCCTTAGTCACTGGTCTCTGAGCCACCATATTAAGAATCAATGTACCAGTGATTTCTTTTACATTATACTGTTTCTGTAGATATGTGGTTATTACTACGTAGCTCTCCTCTTAAGGATTTATGTTGATAGAGGTGACCCTTGACTACTTTATGGATATTCCAAAACTATGTTACTTTTGTACACTTATAAGTACAGATACCAGTGGAATAGGGACATGACTAGTGGCCCCAGCAATAACTTCTTTTGATGATGGCTGCCATTCGTTGGACATGTGCTTTGGGTCAGGCTCTATGTGAGGTACCTTACAATGCTGCTTAATTCTCTGCAAACTCACTTTACAAATTGGGACACTGAGGCTCTAAGACAGTAGTTCTCAACCTTCCTAATGCCGCAACCCTTTAATACAGTTCCTGTGGGTCGCAACCCACAGGTTGAGAACTGCTGCTCTAAGAAGATAGGTAGCTTACCCACAAGGTGCTAGTCTACAAATCCACACCTGCCTGGTTCTAGAGGGCTCTTTGGTTTGCTTCGAGGACTAGGAGTGCCTGGGGAAGCCTCGGGCTGTGGAGCTGGGAAGGTTCCTTGGAGCGGAAAATGAGGAAGGATGAATTCTGGTGCCAGTGTGGGTTTCGGAGGCTTCCTCATGTCAGGTAAACGTGAGGAGCAGCCACCAGGCAGGTTGAGGGCCCTGTGCCACATCCCACTCTTATACTAGGGTACCCTGAGCCATAATGTGCCCCCCACAAGCCTATCCCCACTGGTGTGTTCTGCTTAAGTCTAGGTTTTACTTGTGCTCTAGAAGCCTTTAGTTTTTGTACTTTGCTTTAGCTAAGCACCTGCTACTCAGGGTTTATAGAAAAAAAGCAGTACCAGCTATAGACTGAGGGGCGCTTATTCTCACCCATGAATGTGGCTTTGGTATGTTCTCTGCTAACTCTGGCAGGGGTAGAATAGAAAATTCCTCTGGAATTGAGGTACTACATGAGTAGTAGTAGTCCCTTCAGTGCCTTTGTTATCAGAAGATGGCTTTGCATTCCTAACACAGCTCCACTTATGAGAAATCCAGTCCCTGAGTAAAGAGGAACTGTGTGGAGTATCGCAGTCCTCTTCCCACAGTGCTTCCATGCAGGGATCCGCCAGCCTCCCCCACCCACCATGTAGCCTCTAGTGCAATAAATCAGAGTGTATCATAGAAACATTACTGTTTATGGGAACTGGGGGGGGGGGGTTTGTGCTCGATTTAATTATTTATTTGTGACCTTTTCGGGCTGTATTTTTTCTCTGATCACATATCTGAAATAATAATTGTAAATGAGTAAGCAGATTGCTTTGATCATGAAGATCCTGTTTGCCTTCTATTTGCCGCATGGCGTCTGCTATGTGGAACTTGGTGCACTGTGTCCCTTGAGCTTCTAGACACAGGGAGGGGTTGCATATGAACCAAGGGGCCTGGCTTTAGGTCTCCACCCACTTCCAGCCAGCTACCTTTCTTTAGGTTATCATCTTAGCTTTGTTGGACTTCTATTTTCCATCCTTCAGACGATGCCAAACATCCTAGTCTGGTCGATCTCCAAATGGTTGTTGGTTTCATACCATTAAGTGCCCGACCCTATGTAGGCACTGGGAGTGACTAAGGAAAGTAAAGTGAGGGCTTTGGTCTAAAGGGCCCAGAAGATGTCCTGTGAATAAGTTAAGGATCTCAGTCCTCCTGGATTATCCAGGTGGACCCTAAATCCAGTGACAGCTGTCCTTATAAGGCGCAGAAGAGGCCACAGATGGACAGAGGAGAGAGGAGGTCATGTGAAGATGGGGTAGGGAGGGAGTGATGCAGCCACAAGCCCAGAGACATCTGGAGCCACCAGAAGCTGGAAATGGCAGGAAGACTCCTTCCTTGGTCCTGCTGAAACCTTGATTTCAGAGTTCTGTCCTGCAGAACTGGGAGAGGATGCATTTGTGTTGCTTTATGTCCCTGGTCAATGGTTCTTTGTTAGGGCAGCCTGGAGCACTAGGGCAGGCAGGGCTCCCGTCACAGTACAATGGTACCGCCCAGGCTCATGAGACAGAGAAAGGGACTGGCACCCTGAGCTGTGCTGCTGGCTCCACCCCCACCCTCCCACCCTCAGACTCATTTGTTAGAGCTTCTGACCTTCTGACCTCTCAGCAGGCCAGTGCAGACCTACCTCTGGCCTCCTAGCACCCTCTCCCGCAACCTCCTCTCTGTGCTGTGGATCCCACATCAGCCAGTCAGGGCAGGCAGGGGTGGCAGCTAAAACTGTATGACAGTTCTTGCCTGCCTCCCCCCCTTCTCCCTCTCTCCCACACTTGAGAATGTTAAATGAGACTTCTTGACTCAGGCAAGCTTCTTTCTTGGTTGCAGAGATGTAAAATCGACCGTGGCAACGCACCAGTTCTTTTTCCCCATGCCTCGATGCCTAGTTCAGAGGCAGAAGCCCGGCCGTTGGCTTGCCCATTGTCCTTGTTTCTTCTTGCGGGCTGGTCGGGGTGCCCTCTGACAGGCTGCCCTCTGTGTTGCCATAGGCAGCGGCAGGCAGGCAGGGCTGCGCTCTGCTGCAGGGTTCTTGGGCACGCCTCTGTTTGTGCTTGTCGCTGTGTGTGAGTTGAACGCCATTCCACATGCAAGTCACTGAAAAGCAGTGAAATCGCACTGAAATATTCTCTGAGGATTACACTTTGAAGCTCAGGCTTTAAAACTCACTGTAGTGTATTTGTTTATGATTTTTGAACCTTGTGAGTGATTTTGTACAAGCTGCATCCACCCTACTTCTTAATTTAGATTATTATTTCTCAGAAGTGGAATTCCAGGATAATTACAGTCCATGAGCTATTTGCCATGGTTCTCCCTGGAGGATGAATTGTTTTCAGGGTGTTGCCAGTGACGTGTGCAACTGTATCCCCATGTTCCCACCAGCAGTGGACTTTTAATTTTCATTTATTGTTACCAGTTGATCTAGATACCGTCAGTTATTCCTCTTGGAACAATCGTAAGGATGAAGTGAAGATGAGTGGTTTATTGTCTACTTTTCCTTGTTAGTGAGCTGCCATCCTGAATCTTGGCAACCTTTTCTAGCCTGGTGAGGCTGTCCTTATGGATTACTTACCATACTTCTTGATAAATTAAGAGTGGAACTGCAGATTAAGTTACTTTAGCATTTTTGGCCAGAGTGCAAAGCCTGGAAATTAGTATGTGAAATGAAATGTAAACTCTGAAGCCTTCAATACAAGTGACGTCACTGGAGAGAGCCCACCCTGGTTTTCAGGGGGGTCAAAATGCTTCACATCTATTCTGAAGACAGTAGCCTGAGGCAGCCTGTCCCACTGAGGGTGGAAGGAATGTGCCAGCAGAGCCAAGTTGGCCTAGGCTGTTTCTTTGTGGGTGGGGAGGCTCCTCCTTTCTGTGCAACAAGAAGAGAGGGAACATAGCTCAACATCACTTTATTGTCCCCTCTCCCTGGATCGCATGGATCTTCTAGCCATACCCAGACCATGGCACGTCCTATCTGGCCTATATAGCGTCTTAATTTTGTTTCTAATTTTTAAACTTAAGGAAATAGTTGACAACATTAAAAACTGGGAGATGGCCCATAACAGAGCTGATTTATGGCATGTCCTGCAGTCAGATTTACCCCAGTATGGCCCACATTCCCCCAGCAGCAGGTGCTGAGTGGGTGCCCTGGACCTCCCCCACATTCTGTTGTCTCACCCCCTTATCTGCCTTCACTCTGAGATGCCTTCCTGGAAGGAACATCCCACAACATTTCCATAAGTCTCATTGGCCCAAGCTTGATCACACGGGCAGCTGTGAGGAGTAAACTCGTCCTCACTGGGCACATTGTTCCCTGAATAGAAATGAGGTTCCGTTACTAAGGAAGGAAAGGGATATAAATGTGGGTGAGTCATCAGCACAGATCGGGGGATGCTGAGGTAAGTTTATTCACGTTGAGGTTGAAGTTTCCATGAGGACATATTGGGAACACTGTTCAGCCTGCAGTCTGGGGTTCCTCAGAGAAATAGATTGTAGGTCTGGGACTGGGTAGATAAAAGAGGAAAAGAGGAACCTAGAGCATCTTATTATGCTAGAAAGTGAGAATGTGCCAAGGAAATGATGGGGTGCCACAGGGTCACAGTCACCTCCACCAACCTTGTCTGGGACCATCTGAAATCAGCATAATTAAGGATGGTAAGAGTAATAAGCCACTGAGGAGTCAGGAATCCAGGAGTCAGTACTTGACAGCAAACAGATAAAAGAAGATGCTGGCTTCCGTAAGGCACTATAGCCACTAGTCTATGCAGAGACACTGGAGCGAGAAAGTCTGAGGGTTCTGTGAAGGACAGTGTTTGCAAAACAGTAACTAGAGTGGAGAGGTCAGAATTCCTCTTGGCCAAGTGACCTGAATGAGCACATACCCACCAAGGGATGTGGACATTGTGTACCTGCAGGTGGAACATGTGTGCATCCTGGGCCTGCATGCTTGAGTTAGGAGGGGACACCAGGGAAAGAGAAATGCTGTACAAGTGTCCTAGATTAAGTGACAGGACCTCCAAGATACAGTAAGGACCCTGGACTGAACCCTGTTCTGTAAAACATAAAAGGACTTTCTTATCCTTAAGAAGTAAGTTGGGGCAGAGGACCGTGATGGATGCAGATTCTCTTAAATGCTTCAGAGAAGATACATTATCGTATACATGCAGTATACATACATACATAACAAATACAGAGCAAGGGAATTGTATGCAGATACACAGCTGCTAAACTCGTGTGGGTATCTTTCTACTTATCTTATTCTAGCAACTTTAAGCTTAAAGTTATTTCCAAATAAAACATTTAAAAAATGAGACAGCCACTAAGCACATGAGAAGCTCAACATCATGAGTCACTAAGGAGAATGCAACTCAAAACCACAGTGAACCACATGTAGTGGCTCACACCTGTAACCCGGAGATACTGAGAGGCTGAGGCAGCAGGATTGTTTGAGGCCAACATAGCGAGACTCTGTGACTTATAAAAAATAGGAAAAAAGGTAGCCCAGCATGGTGGTACACACCTGTCATCCCAGCTACCCAAGAGACTGAGCAGGAAGATTGCTTGAGTATAGAATTATGAGGCTACAATGAACTATGATGCTACCAGTGCACTCTAGCCCAGGCAGCAGAGCAAGACCTTGTCTCAAAAACAAACCCAAAATTGTACAGTGAGATGCTTCTTGACACCTATTAGAATGGCTGGATTAGAGGGGCAATCAGTCCTTTCCTGTGCAGCTGGCGGGGTGCAGCAGAGCGCACAGTCTGGACAGCAGCTGACACCACAGGTACCAACACAAGCACTTCTAAGTATTTACCAAGGAGAAGTGTAAGTGCATGGATATTTACAGCAGCGCTGTTCAAAACTGCTGATTCTTAGACATGCTCACACGTCCATGAACAAGTACATGGTCCACCCATGTAGTGGAACATGGTACAGCCAAGCGTCAGAGGTCCCATGCTCAGAAGAGGAAGCAGATACATGCCCTGTGATTCTGTGTGTGACATTCTGAACACAGATACCCTGGGAGGCAAACAGCCATCCAGGCAGAGGGTAAAGGGGCCTCTCTGGTATGGGTTGATTGTAGTGGCAGCTCGTGGAGATGTAACTTCAAACGAGGGAGTTTTCCTGTTTGCAAACTATTCCTCCACAAACCCAACTTTTAAAAAAGTAATAAAATGTTAAAAATCAAAACTAAATGTTAAACCATCAGACTGCTTTATCACAGGTGTTATTTTTAGAGAGGGTACTGTGACCTCCATCCCGAGAAATTCGACCTGTGTTTTCTTGGCACTGCACGCCACACCAGGTATCAAAAGTTGGCCCTGCAGGACTTGTGTGCTATGTACCATCCAGTGGTTTTGAAAAGTTAAGACCCTGAAGTCTCATCTGAGGCCTCACAGAAGTGCTTAAAGAAAAGTGGTTAAATATGGGAAATGTTAGTGGAAAAAAGTTACAATTTAAACCAGTTTATAAAACATGAGGACATAAAGAAACTTGGCAGCTAAAGGACTTTATAGGGCCTGGGGCCATTTAAAAAAAAAAAATCTACAGTTTGCAAAGGGGTAGGAATCTGCAGGTGATGGTTACAGGCTTGGAGTGAGACATAGAGTTCTCTTGAGAAAGTGCGGACAGGGCCACCAGGCGAGCCAAGAATGATGTTAGAGTGCCTGTAATTACCATCTTGGTAATATCATTAATCTCACACTTTTTACTGGGATCCTCATCCTTCTCATCCTTAGAAAATAGGGAAGATATTCTAAGAGGACCTAGTAAATACTCACTAAAATTTCCCAAATGAGATGTTGGTCTTCCAGAAATTTTACAAGAACCTCTATTGAGGACACCTTGGGTTTTGTCTGCTCTCTCAGTGCTGAAGGCAGGGCACTCGGTTGCAGAGCAGTGCCAGCAGGCCTGTTTGCATGCGGTCAGGTTAAAGGACCTATAAGGATGGCTGTAATCAAATGACAGAAGATAACAAGTGTCACTGAGGATATGGAAAAATAGGAACCCTTGTGCATTGCTGGTGGGAATGTAAGTGGTGTAGCTGCCATGGAAAACAGTATGGTGGGCCCTCAAAAAGTTAATTATAGAACTACCATATATGACCTAGCAATTCCACTCCTAGGTAAATACTCCAAAGAATTGAAAGCAGGGACTTGAACAGATCTTTGTGCGCTAATGTTGATAGCAGCATTAAATGGAAAAACATACATAATTCAGCCTTAAAAAGATATAAAGTTCTTTTTTATTTTTATATGGTTGGGTTTTTGTTTTGTTTTGTTTTTTTGAGACAGAGCCTCAAGCTGTCACCCTGGATAGAGTGCCGTGGCATCCCAGCTCATATCAACCTCCAACTCCTGGGCTCAAGTGAGTCTCTTGCCTCCACCTCCTAAGTAGCTGGCTGGGACTACAGGCGCCCACCACAACGCCCGGCCATTTTTTGGTTGCAGCTGTTGTTGTTTGGCGGGCCCGGGCCGGATTCGAACCTGCCAGCTCAGGTATATGTGGCTGGTGCCTTAGCCCGTTGAGCCACAGGTGCCGAGCGAATATATGGTTGGTTTTGTATAGGGTGGTCTTTTCTTTTGCTTTTTCCCCCCTTGTCCAGCTAATTGTTTTATTTTTTGTAGAGGTGAGGTCTTTTTATTTTGTTGAGGCTGAAAAAGGAATGAAGTTCTGATTCATGCTGTAACATGGGTGAACATGAGGATATTAGTGAAAGCCAGACACAAAAGATAGACACTATGTGATTGTATTTGTGTGAAATGTCCAGAACAAGCAAATCTGTAGGGACAAAATCATTAATAATTGCCACGGGCTGGGTGGAGGGGTCCATTTAGGGAAACGGCAAAATGGGGATTGACTGCTAACAGGTATAGGGCTTCTTTTGGACGTGATGAAATGTTTTGGAACTAGATAAAGGCGATGGTTGCACACCATTGTGAAGGTACTAAATGCACTTCAGTGGCATTTTCAGAGGTAAATTTTATGTTATATAAATGTGGCTTTAATTTAAAAACTATTTTTTAAAATAGTGGGCTCACATCACCAGATGATGTCTATGTGGAAAGATGGCCATCTTAGAGAGTACAGGTAGCTAGTAAGCCATGTGTGGCAGTGAGCAAGCACTTCCTCACATGAATGAGGAACTTCATTATAAATTTTAATTTAAAAACCTATATTTAATTTAAAAACCTGTAACTGGTGGACAGTTAGATATTAGAAAACATTTTAAGTATTTTGGGCATTTGAATCCATTTCAGTTGTAAATTTTGTGAAATTTAAATACAGATAAAGTATTTCTGATTAAAAAGTA
>CAUYRH010101124.1:0-14452 GCA_963574655.1 Perodicticus potto
TTTTTTTTTTTTGAGACAGAGCCTCAAGCTGTCACCCTGGAGAGAGTACTGTGGCATCACAGCTCACAGCAACCTCCAATTCCTGGGCTCAAGCGAGTCTCTTGCCTCTGCCTCCCAAGTAGCTGGGACTACAGGCACCCGCCACAGTGCCCGGCTATTTTTTTGGTTGCAGCCGTCGTCGTTTGGCGAGCCCAGGCTGGATTTGAACCCGCCAGCTCAGGTGTACGTGGCTGGCACCTTAGCCTGTTGAGCCACAGGTGCTGAGCCGACAAAACTTCTATTCTTCCTTTTTAGCCCCTGTATATCTCCAGAAAAACAAATGCTAGTACCATGAGAGCTATTACTTTTAAGATCCCCATTATTCATTCACTTATCAGTAATGACAAAGCAAATCACTACATTTTCTAAGACAATTACATTTAAGTTGAAGTAATTTTGAAATGCTTAAAAATATCAGGGACCTGGTGGCTATTTTAGATAAACATCAGAGCAAATAAATCTCTAAAGTAGGAGAAGGGCCTGCATGTCTTTTTCTCTCTCTTTTTGCTAATTTTTGAGATGGGTATCTTCCTCTACTGTCCAGGCTAGTCTTGAACTCCTGGGCAATCCTCCTGCGTCAGCCTTCCAATTAGCTGGGACTACAGGCACCTCCGCCTTGCCTCCTCTCTTGACCACCCCAGATAACTTGACTCTTATTGATTAGGGTACTTTTCCAACTACTTTATTCATCATCTTCCCTACTTTACTTTGTATATAAATCCATAATGATCTAGAACATTCACCAACTCACAATGCTCAATAAAAAGATGTCAGAATAGATGAAAATGGTTTTACCAAGGTAGGATTTTCATGTTCGCTCTGTCGAAGTCTTTTGGCACGGTTTCTGTAGCCCATACTTTGAATAATAGATACTTCATCCTTTAGAAGTTCAGGAGAGTTATTTCCCCTTTTCGCAAAATTATAACTGTTTGCA
Source organism: Perodicticus potto (assembly GCA_963574655.1). Lineage (NCBI taxonomy): Eukaryota > Metazoa > Chordata > Mammalia > Primates > Lorisidae > Perodicticus > Perodicticus potto. The sequence goes on from CAUYRH010101124.1 coordinate 974, forward strand.
ACTATAAATTATAAGAGAAAATGTTATTTCTGTAGTCATGAAAAAAGTATGCATTATAATAACCAAGAGAAATCCTGTGTATGTTCTTTATTATGTTTTTTTTTTTTTTTTTTGAGACAGAGCCTCAAGCTGTCACCCTGGAGAGAGTACTGTGGCATCACAGCTCACAGCAATCCCCAATTCCTGGGCTCAAGCGAGTCTCTTGCTTCCGCCTCTCAAGTAGCTGGGACTACAGGCGCCCACCACAACGCCCGGCTATTTTTTTGGTTGCAGCTGTCGTTGTTGTTTGGCGGGCCCGGGCTGGATTCGAACCCGCCAGCTCAAGTGTACGTGGCTGGCGCCTTAGCCCGTTGAGCCACAGGCGCCGAGCCTGTTCTTTATTATGTTAAGAGCAGTAGGGTTAACTATCATTTTTTTTTTTGAGATGGAGTCTCAACTCTGTCAGGGTAGAGTATCCTGATATCATAGCTCACAGCAACCTCAAACTCCTGAATTCAAGTGATTCTCTTGCCTCAGCCTCCCAAGTAGCTGAGACTGCAGGTCTCACTAGGCTTGACTAGTTTTTTCTATTTTTTAGTAGAGATGGAGTCTTGTTCTTGCTTAGGCTGCTCTCGAATTCCTGAGCTCAAGGGATCTAACTGCCTCAGTCTCCCAGAATGCTAGGATTACAGGCATGAGTGACTGTGCCCAACCAATACTTTTATTCTATTTATTTATTTATCTTTTTTTTGCCAGGGCTGGGTTTGAACCTGCCACCTCCGGAATATGGGGCCGGTGCCCTACTCCTTTGAGACACAGAGACAGTCTCAGTCTGTTACCCTGGGTAGAGTGCCCTAGCATCAGAGCTCACAGCAACCTAAAACTCCTGGGCTCAGGTGACCCTCTTGCCTCAGCCTCTTGAGTAGTTAGGACTGCAGGCGCCTAACTAGTAGTAGTATAAGCAACCTCTACGATGCCTGGCTAGTTTTTTCTATTTTTTTTTTTTTTTTTTTGGTAGAGACAGAGTCTCACTTTATCGCCCTTGGTAGAGTGCTGTGGCTTCACACAGGTCACAGAGGTCACAGCAACCTCCAACTCTTGGGCTTAGAGTCTCTTGCCTCAGCCTCCTGAGTAGCTAGGACTGCAGGCGCCCGCCACAACGCCCGGCTATTTTTCTGTTTTGCAGTTCAGCCGGGGCTGGGTTTGAACCCGCCACCTTCGGCATATGGGGCCGGAGCCCTACTCCATGAGCCACTGGCGCTGCCCTAGTTTTTTCTAGTTTTTAGTAGAGATGGGGTCTCCCACTTGCTCAGGCTGCTCTCAAACTCCTGAGCTCAGGTGATCTACCTGCCTTGGCCTGGCCTCCACCAATATTCTTAAAAATCAACTTTGGAAATTCTACTCTTTGAAAATGAAAAAGCAAACAGATCATCAAAGTTATTTTTAGTCCTTGCTTTCTATCTCAGCACTAACAAATCTGGTATTAATTCAGTATTTCACGAATCAAAGACACCAATAATGTTACATGCATCATTATTTTCTGTACCACTAAGAAAGAAAGCATGCCAAATTTATTATTTCTTTGGAACAGAGTCTCACTCTGTCACCCGGACTGGATTGTAGCAGTACTAATGTAGCTCGCTACAACCTCCACTTCCTGGGCTCAAGTGATCCTCTTGCCTCCTGAATAGCTGAGGGTATATGCACACACGAGCGTACTTGGCTATTTTTTTTTTTTTTTTGGTAGAGTGGCAGTCTCACTGTGTTGCTCATTATGAGCGCCTAGCCTTAAGAGATCCTCTCTCCTTGGCTTCCCAAGTGTGGGGACTACCATACCCAGCCCATAAACACACCAAATTAAACAATGGCACACCATTGATAATAAAATGGCTCCCAATTTCAGAGATGTTAAGATGTGAAAAATGTACATCTTAAGAGTGATAAAATAAGGTGTGAGGCCAGTGGGAATGATTTAAAAAATAGATTACAGATACAGAGCTAAAATTAACCTAAACCAAAAGGTCTTATTAGCTACTCAGAAAATAACCATGCAAACTTCCTGAGTTTTTATGGACAGCTATTTGAGCATTGGCTTCTGGAGCTATTCAACACTTACACTGTAATCCTGTGTCAAGCTCAAAAGCATGAATGATTTTCAATAGCTCTTCAACAAGTTGACTAAACCTTGTACTTCCTTGTAGGCTTCTGAAATTAAATTGTTTGAGGGACATACTCAGCAAGAGATTATCAACTTTTTAAAAGACATTAAAATAAGACATGTAGACAAATAAAACAAAATGCAGCAATAGTAAAAAAACCTATGTTCCAAGAACAGAGCCATCAATATTATACTATCATTGATGTCAGAATGAACTGTGTGATGTTATTGATTAATTTTGTAATTTGTCACTCATTTAAATCTATTAAGAGCCCAAAACTATCTGTTATAATCTTACCCTGAATCCAAAGTAGATATAAATTCACTGCATAGTGAACTCACTACTCTTAACATCTGAACCCTCTTCAATTCCTCACGACTAGCTTTGTTTCTCAGGCATTTCTGTCAAACGATAAGGATATCATTTTGAAAACACAGACAGATAACAATGTCCAATGAGAGATTTGGGATTGGAAAAGTGGAAAATATAATTCATTTATTCCTGGTACCTACTATGTACCAAATATTGGAAAGACAATGCTGATCGTCACTACCCTAGTAGAACGTACATTTTGGCAGAAGAGAAGCAAAATATATAAATATATTTGTAAATAAATGCAATGAAGAAAAATAAAAGTAAGATTAGCAATGGGGCAGGGTGATGAAATCCTTCATTAGATAAGATTGTAGGTACATAAACTACAGAAAAAGGCAATATGTTGCTAATTATTGTTTATGGCAGATGTCCCATAAAATGTTAAGGAAAATAGTTTATGAAAAAAAAAAAAGAAAATAGTTTAGAAATGATTTCCTCTGTTCAAAACACTTAATACATGTTTCTGTCAATGAATGTTTTTATAGGAATACCAGCTATAATACTGAAGAATTTCTACTTTTTCCTGCTGCTGTTGCTTCCAACCTCCCATCATTACCCAAATTATATACCTTTTGGTTATATTATTCTTACACAAAGGACACTGTGAAGGCCCTTTCTTCTGGTTGAGAAGTTTCAGCATACAAAATCTGTAAATTATAAAGAAAAGAACAATTCAAGTTATTTTCTTTTGTAGAGAGAGTATTCAAAGGTAGCTATGAAAAGATAATATCACAAGACCCCTTAAAAGCCAATTAAAAGATAATGGCAAGTGAATACCAACCAATGGTTTTCTAATTGTTTTTAAATGCTGCATAAGCAAAAACCCAAATTATATAGCAATGATATATGAAAACTGAACTTACATACATATGGCTTACTGTTATGACCAAATAAAACTTACTGAAAGTTAATATGGTATATTTAAAAATATATTTATAATTATTTCATGCTATATAATCAGATATAAATGGTTAAGTAGTTCATGTAAAATTATTCTAATTAGTTTAAAAACTCAGTATCTCACCGCAAATCTGCAATAATCAAGACAATGTGGTAAGAGTGTAAAGACAGACATATATAATACATTAATAGAATAGAACTGAGTGTACAAAAAAAACTCATACATAACATCTGTGATCAATTGATATTCAACTATGATACCAAGACAATTAAATGGGGGAAAGAACAGTTTTTTCTTTAGAGACAGAGTTTCACCACCCTCGGTAGAGTGCCCTAGCATCACAGCTCACAGCAACCTCCAACTCCTGGGCTTAGGCGATTCTCCTGCCTCAGCCTCCCGAGTGGCTGGGACTACAGGTGCTTGCCACACTGTCTGGCTATTTTTTGTTACAGTTTCGGCCAGGGCTAGGTTCAAACCCGCGACCCTCGGTATATGGGGCTGGTGCCCTACCCACTGAGCCACAGGCGCTGCCCAGAATAGTTTTTTCTTAACAGATGGTATTGGGACAACTGGATATCCACACTTAAAAGAATGAAGTCAGATTCCTATCTCACATCAATGTACAAAAATTAACTTGAAATGGATCATAAACCAGAAGTAGAGAGAGCAGTGGTTATGATAATTAAAAGCAGTGATTTACTCATATAATCAATATTTACTATATGTCTGGTGCTGTTTTAGATGCAGGGGATTCAATGAAAAAGCAAAATAAAATATAAAGAACATAATATTCTGGTGAGGTGGGTGACTAGGTAGGGAATAAATAGCAGACATTGACACTGAAGAGAGCCAGGAAAGAAAAGATTAAGGGGACTGAAAGTCACTGGAGGCTCAGCACCTGTTGCTCAAGCGGCTAAGGCACCAGCCACATACACCAGAGCTGGCAGGTTCGAATCCAGCCCGGGCCCGCCAAACAACAGTGACGGCTGCAACCAAAAAATAGTGGGGCATTGTGGCGGGGGCTTGTAGTCCCAGCTACTTGGGAGGCGAAGGCAGGAGAATCACTTGAGCCCAGGAGTTGGAGTTTGCTGTGAGCTGTGATGCCATAGCACTCTACCCAGGGCAATAGCTTGAGGGTCTGTCTCAAAAAAAAAAAAAAACAAGTCATTGGAAATAGTGAGCATTAGAAAGCACTTAGCATTTTTTACTGGCCAGATCCTTTAACATGTACAACTCTCTCTTAAATCTTGAAGTGTTATCTTCATTTAACTATAGACATTTGTCCCTGATCAAACAGAAATCAAGTGGTGAAGGTGATACTGGATCCAGGACTGAATTGCAGCAAAGCCCTTTCTTCTTTGGCAAGGAAACTAAGTCTAGAGAGATACCCATAATCTTTCTACCAGAGAAAATGAATGTAGGTAGGTATGAACAAAAAGATTTAGGGGTTCTTCTCTACCTATACAGATACTTCAAATGCCACACTGTACTCAGCAATGACGCTCTACGTAGTCTGGGGGAAGAGGGTGTCAAAAAGCTACCTGCATAGTACCTAAATATCCTTTAAAGACACAGATGAGAGGCTACCACTTTTTGAGAAGATATAAATATATATGCATTCTAGTATGATGAATCAAGGAGGCATCCGTATATTATCCTGGCAAATGGTGCAACTAACAATTCAGAGCAGGGGTAGAGAGAGAATTTCCCATTATAGTTCTCCAGAATACAGTGGAGAGACAAACTAAGTTGTATTATCTTCTAGTCTATACAACAATTTTATAAATAATGCATGGGAACTAGGTATGCAGAAATTAACCAAGATAAGGACTCTAATCTTTCTTTTTTTTTTTAGAGACAGAGTCTCACTTTGTCACCCTTGGTAGAGTGCCATGGCTTCACAGCTCACAGCAACCTCCAACTCCTGGGCTTAGGCGATTCTCTTGTCTCAGCCTCCCGAGCAACTGGGACTACAGGTACCCACCACAATGCTCAGCCATTTTTTTGCTGCTGTTCGGCTGGGGCCGAGTTTGAACCTGCCACTCTGGGTATATGGGGCCGGCGCCCTACTCCCTGAGCCACAGGTGCCACCCAGGACTCTAATCTTTCTTTATGCTGGAAAAAGAAGAGATGCATAAAAGTGGTTAAAGTCAAAAGGCAGGGTGGCGTCTGTGGCTCAGGGAGTAGGGCGCCGGCCCCATCTACTGAGGGTGGCAGGTCGAACCCGGCCCCAGCCAAAATGCAACAAAAAACAGCTGGGCATTGTGACAGGTGCCTGTAGTCCCAGCTACTCAGGAGGCTGAGGCAAGAGAATCTCCTAAGCCCAAGAGCTGGAGGTTGCTGTAAGCTGTGACAACAAAGCACTCTACTGAGGGCGACAAAATCAGACTCCATCTGTCTCTAAAAAATAAATAAAGTCAAAAGGCAAAATGAACTTGTTCATTACTTGAAGACTGAGCTAAGTAAAACGCTGACATTAAGATAACAGTGGCTTATCTTTCAGGTCTCAGAAAAAGAATTCATTAAATTCTGTTTTAGAGCTCCCAGGTATCTATGTAATACACCAATTAAATGAGAATGCACACTTAAGTTCTACTGGAGGTTCTCAGCATAAAGTTCTGAGACAAGTTTTGCCCTTTTTAAATTTGTAAAACTCAATGCTTACGATACATTTTAAGGCAAATGCATTTCCTGAAGGGTGGCTTCACCTTTTTAAGAAAAAGCTGATGAGGCCTGTGCAGTGGCTCACGCCTATAATCCTAGCACTCTGGGAGGCTGAGACAGGCAGATTGCTTGAGCTCAGGAGTTCAAGACCAGACTGATCAAGAGCCAGAAAACCCCATCTTTAAACATAGGCAGGCCCCTGTAGACCCAGCTACTTGGGAGGCAGAGGCAAGAGGATCACTTGAGCCCAAGAGTTTGAGATTGCTGTGAGCTATGATATCACAGCACTCTGAGGGCGACAAAGTGAGACACTGTCTCAAAAAAAAAAGCTGGGTGGCGCCTGTGGCTCATCGAGTAGGGTGCCAGCCCCATATACCAAAGGTGGAGGGTTCAAACCTGGCCTCGGCCGAATTGCAAAACAGAAAAATAGCCGGCCCCTGTAGTCCCAGCTACTCGGGAGGCTGAGGCAAGAGAATCACCTAAGCCCAGAAGTTGGAAGTTGCTGTGAGCTGTGTGACACCACGGCACTCTACCGAGGGCGATAAAGCAAGACTCTTGTCTCTACCAAAAAAAAAAAAAAAAAAAAAAACTGATGGAAAATAATCAGTAAATCAGTGCCACAAATCAATTATAGGTACTTTTCAGAGTACTTTTTTTCTTTCTTTCTTTTTTGCTTTAAAACATCTATACCCTAAGCAGTTTAACAATGTTGTGGAAACTCGTCCCAGAGTGCTGGGATGATTACAGGCGTGATCCACCACAGCCAGCAATATCTAATTTTGTTAATGCTTATCCAAGTCTGTCCTGGCAGGGAAAAATAAATAAATAATTCTAATTCTAGGCAAAATAAACACAGGCTGGGGCGGCGCCTGTGGCTCAGCGAGTAGGGGGCCGGCCCCGGCCGAACTGCATCAAAAATTAGCTGGGTGTTGTGGCGGGCGCCTGTAATCCCAGCTACCTGGGAGGCTGAGGCAGGAGAATCGCTCAAGCCTAAGAGGTGGAGGTTGCTGTGAGCTGTGACTGCACAGCCTCTACGGAGGGTGATAGAGAGAGACTCTGTCTCTACAAAAATAAATAAATAAATAAATAAACAAACACAGGCTGACTTTTGGCTACTTTTTTTTTTTTTTTTTTTTTTTAGACAAGAGTCTCACTTTGTTGCCCTGGGTAGAGTCCTGTAGCCTCACAGCTCACAGCAACCTTCAGCTTTTGGGCTTAGTCAATTCTCTGGCCTCAGCCTCCTGAGCAGCTGCGACTACAGGTGCCCGCCACAACGCTTGGCTATTTTTTGTTGCAGTTTGGGTTTGAACCCGCCACCTTCAGTATATGGGGCTGGTGCCCTACTCACTGAACCACAGGCACCGCCCTTGGCTACTTTTGAGTATATTGAGGGCCCTGGATTCTTACTTCTGTATTTTTCCTGTCAATACAACTAAGATTATGGACCTATATGGCCCCAGAAGGGAAATAAAGATCCTGAGAGATCCACAGCTTAGCTTAGCATCTCAGAATCCATTTAGGTTACTGGTCTTACCAAGCGTTGTCAATTTCAATAGTTAAAGGCCTTGCTTTTTTTTTTTTGATACAGAGCCTCAAGCTGTCACCCTGGGTAGAGTGCCATGGCATCACAGCTCACAGCAACCTCCAACTCCTGGGCTCAAGTGATTCTCCTGCCTCCGCCTCCCAAGTAGCAGGGACTATAGACGCCTGCCACAACACCCGGCCATTTTTTGGTTGCAGCCATCATTGTTGTTTGGTGGGTCTGGGCTGGATTTGAAACCGCCAGCTCAGGTGAATGTGGGCTGGCGCCTTATCCGCTCGAGCTACAGGTGCTGAGCCAGGCCTTGCTTTCTTGATCAAACCTCTTGTTTGTACTTTAGTTCTAAAAGTAAGCATCTTCTTTGACCTCTTCATTTAGGATATTCTGCCTAGGTTCCTTGCATGATATTCCAGTGAAGGTTCTTAGCCTTTATCCTCAGCCCCCTATGGCTGGATCCCTGCTACTTTTCTTACATAATCACTAACTTGACCTTCTGTTCATTTCTGCAGCTAGCTCCTGAGAGACTATGTCAGGCTACTTGCTAGATTCTCTATTTCTTGACTATTTCTGACAAACTAACCCATTACTGGAGTCCAAAATTACCTGATATTATGATCTAATGTATCTGGCCATCAAACTGCCCTATCACCAACCCACCATTAATCTGGACTTCTTCAGTTAGCTGACCCTAAGACTTGCCTTACTTAGTCTAACTGGTCTTTAGATATTAGTCATCCTTGGTGTGGTCTATCTTACTTACTATCTGCCCAACAAATCTACAGGAAGGTCATTGCTCTGAACAACTTCTCAAATTTTAATATACATAAGAATCTCCTGGGGAATCTTGTTAAAATGGAGGTATGGGGTAGGGCTAAGATTCTAGCAAGCACCTATGTGATGCTACTGCTGCTGACCCATGAGCCCCACTTTAATATTAAGTTCCATGGGTGAACATTAGGGAAGTTAGGATTATGGAAATAGAGTTAGATTCTAGCTGAGGGCCTAAAAAGACTGAAAAAGTCATTTTAAGACAACACATACAACTGACTCATTGAACAAAAAAAATTAGTTCTTATGGGTGTGAGATAAAAAAAATTCAACTTGGGCGGCACATGTGACTCAAAGGAGTAGAGCGCCGGCCCCCATTTGTCACAGGTGGCAGGTTCAAACCCAGCCCCAGCCAAAAACAAAAACAAACACAACTTTATTCCTCCCAGTTCCTGAAGATGAGTAAGGCATCAACTAATCTGCCCCACAAAAAAACAGAAGATTAACTGGGTGACATCTAACTCCAAAGTCTATACTCTCATTTCCTTTATTTACTATAATCCTATTTGTGATTGATGAGTATCTTTCTTATTTATTTTTGTTATCCTTTTGCTAATTTTAATTTTTTTTTTTTTTTTTTTGAGACAGAGCCTCAAGCTGTCACCTTGGATAGAGTGCCATGGTATCACAGCTCACAGCAACCTCCAATTCCTGGGCTCAAGCGAGTCTCTTGCCTCCGCCTCCCAAGTAGCTGGGACTACAGGCGCCCGCCACAACGCCCGGCCATTTTTTGGTTGCAGCCGTCATTGTTGTTTGGCGGCCTGGGTTGGATTCAAACCCGCCAGCTCAGGTGTACGTGGCTGGCGCCTTAGCCCGTTGAGCCACAGGCGCCGAACCTTTCATTTTTTTTTTGAGACAGTCTCAAGCTGTAGCCTGGTAGAGTACTATGGCATCATAGCTCACAGCAACCTCAAACTCTTGGGCTCCAACGATTCTCTTGCCTCAGGCTCCCAAGTAACTGGGATTACAGGTGACCGCCACAATGCCCAGCTATTTTGTTATTGCTGTTTCACTGTTGTTTAGCAGGCCCAGGCCATGAGTAAACCTGCTAGCCCTTGTGTATGTGGCTGGTGCCCTAACCACTGAGCTACAGGCATCAAGCCTCTATTATCTTTTTTTATTTTCCTCATCACCACCAAACATTGAAGACCATCATAGCTGGATATTGTGGTAGGCACCTGTAGTCGCAGCTACTTGGGAGGCTGAGATAAGAGAATTATTTGAGTCCAAGAGTTTGAGGTTGCTGTGAGCTATGACACCACAGCACTCTGAGGATGACAAAGTGAGATTCAATCTCAAAAATAAAAAAAAATAATAGGGGGTGGCGCCTGTGGCTCAGTGAGTAGGGTGCCAGACCCATATACCAAGGGTGGCAGGTTCGAACACGGCCCCAGCCAAACTGCAACAAAAAATAGCCGGACGTTGTGGCAGGCGCCTGTAGTCCTAGCTACTCAGGAGGCTGAGGCAAGAGAATTGCCTAAGCCCAAGAGCTAGAGATTGCTGTGACCTGTGACGCCATTGCACTCTACCGAGGGTGACAAAATCAGACTGTGTCTCTAAAAAATAAATATATAAATAAATAAAAAAGAAAAGAAAATTTTACTCATAACTGGGTTAAAAATATATTATGTAAATATACCATTAAAGTCAATTTTACCTATTTCTTTCCTTTCCTTTTTTTTTTTTTTTTTAAAGACAGAGTCTCAGGCTGGAGTACAGTGGAGTCATGGTAGTTCACTGTAGCCTCAAACTCCTGGGCTCACAGGATCCTTCCACCTCAGCCTCTTGGATAGCTGGGACCACGGTTGCATGCCACCATGCCCAAACCTATTTCTTTTTACTTTTTAAAAATGTAGCTGCTATGGGCGGCGCCTATGGCTCCAAAGGCGTAGGGCGCCAGCCCCATATGCTGGAGGTGGTGGGTTCAAACCCAGCCCTGGCCAAAAACTGCAAAAAAAAAAAAAAAAAAAAAAAAAGTAGCTGCTAGAAAACTTAAGTTACATTTATAGCTCATGTTACATCTCTTTGTATAATACAGCTGCCAAAGAGTATTACACATTTCATTTGTTGTGAGGGAACTTCAAGATAATGCATAGATGGCTTTTGCTAGATGGGTACTATCATCTTCTTGGTAACCTTCATGACAGATTTCAGAACCACAGGCTTACCTAGGTCAATAATGCTGTTTTATTTTTAGCAATTACAATTCCCCTTGAGAAAACACAATTGATACTATTAATGCTTGGGGGTTATTTTTCCTAGCTTTGTCATCATACAGATCAAAGTGTTATTCAGATTTTAAAGGAGAAGAGAGAGAGTTCATGGAAAGTTGACTTATCATGTGGGCACTATATTGGACCTTTATTCTAATATGGGTTTTTTTTGTTTGTTTGTTCAGACAGAGTCTCACTATGTCACCCTCAGTAGAATGCCATGATGTCACAGCTCACAGCAACCTCAAACTCTTGGGCTTAAGCGACTCTCTTGCCTCAGACTCCCAAGCAGCTGGGACTACAGGCACCTGCCACAATGCCCAGCTACGTTTTTGTTGCATTTGTCATTGTTGTTTAGCAGGCCCTGGCTGGGCTTGAACCCACCAGCTTTGGTGCATGTGGCTGTCACCTGTTTTACAAAGTAACAATCTGTGAAGAAATTGGTCCATCATAATTATGAGAAGACTGCTCTAGAAGCCACAAGCCATAAAACTAAAAATTTGTGAAGCAGAGATATAAAGCTATGTTGCCTTGGCTCATGGCCAGAGAGAAGAGGCTGAGGAATCAGAAGGAAACTGTTGGGAACAGATCTAGGCCAGTGGGGTAACATGGGAAAGGACTAAAAGATGGTGAAAATGGCCTTCTGGGTCCTTATTGAGACAGAAGAATGGGGAAAAAAAAAATTCACAAAAAGGGAAACTCTAGCCATCTGGCAAACTTGTGCTCAAAGGGTATCCCTCCAAAGGGAACAGGTTTCCTTCAGCTTCAGCCAGCCCTCATTATCCTTAGAGCAGCAACTGTTCCCTTTTTTAGCTTATGGAAACATCCTAAGGATCTAATACAAATTATGGAAAACCTTTCTGGAAAAATTTATATGACTAGAATTTTAAATACAATTAAATTTAAGAATGAATATAATTTTAGGAAATTTCTAAAAACTGTCCATGAACTTCAAATTAAGAATTCTTTTTTTTCTTTTTTTTGCAGTTTTTTTTTGGCCGGGGCTGGGTTTGAACCTGCCACCTCTGGCATATGGGGCCGGCACCCTACTCCTTTGAGCCACAGATGCTGCCCCAAGTTAAGAACTCTTGAACTGGCTCGGTGCCTTTAGTTCAGCGACTAAGGCGCCAGCCATATACACTGGAGCTGGCAGATTCCAATCCTGCCTTGGCCTGCCAAACAACAATGACAACTACAAATAAAAACAAAATAGCTAGGGTTTGGTGCCTGTAGCTCAGCTGCTAGGGTGCCAGCCACATACACCAGAGCTGGTGGGTTCAAATCCAGCCCTAGCCTGCCAAACAATAATGACAACTACCACCAAAAAATAGCCAAGCGTTATGGCGGGCACCTGTAGTCCCAGATACTTGGGAGGCTGAGGCAAGAGAATAGCTTAAGCCCAAGAGTTTGAGGTTGCTCTGAGCTGTTACGCCACTGCATTCTATCCAGGGTGACAGCTTGAGACTCTCAAAAAAAAAAAAAAAGACCTCTTAAACTAAAAAATGCCTAAAAGGATACATAAGACATTGATAATTATGCTTGTCAGGAAAGAGAATGGGGAAACGGGTTTTGGGGTAAGAGGGAAATAACCCTGCATATCTTTTTGTGTTAATAAACTCATTACTAGGTACGTGATTTGCTTTTTCAATTAAAAAAGAAAAATTAGGCTTGGCGCCTGTGGCTCAGCGGGCTAAGGCGCCAGCCACGTACACCTGAGCTGGCGGGTACGAATCCAGCCCGGGTCCGCCAAACAACAATGACGGCTGCAACCAAAAAATGGCCGGGCGTTGTGGCGGGCGCCTGTAGTCCCAGCTACTTGGGAGGTGGAGGCAAGAGACTCGCTTGAGCCCAGGAATTGGAGGTTGCTGTGAGCTGTGATGCCACGGCTCTCTTTCCAGGGTGACAACTTGAGGCTCTCTCTCTCAAAAAAAAAAAAAAAGGTTTTGCGATCGAAATTTTTAAAAATGCCATATTCGTAGTTCTTAGAGTTTTTGGCTAATGGTGACAAGCAGAGAGTCTAGCAATTATCTATGGATAACCATGGTTAGTTTCAAAGTAAAAATTGAACTGGACCAAGGTAAGCAGGTACAAAAGTCTTCTTTGAAGACTATATATAATAAAGAGAGACATTCAACTAAGTTGAAACAAACTGTGAGAGGTTTTGAAGCACTGGGGTGATCCAGTAAAAAAGTAACTGTAGAAGTTACAGTGACGGCTAACCAATGGACTGTGTTGAGCACATGGAAATATTTGCAAGTATCCAAATGTTTTTCTTTGAGAGTAGGCAATCTGTGTTTTCTAATCAGCATACCCATAGACCTTAGGCTTACCCTTCTGCAGAGATTAGAGGATATAAGTGCTATCTTCTTCATGGTTACATTTCAAAGAGATGGCCCCAGTTCCCAAAGAAAGACTTTTTCTGGGTTGCAAACTGGCAGATTAAAAGGGGCAGATAAAGAATTTATAAATTATTAAAAGGGGCAGATAAAGAATTTATAAATTTCATGTTTCAGAGAGTAATGCTCTAAGGAAAGGGAAATGAGCCTAGAGGCGGAAACCTATTTATAGTTGGTCAAGCTAATGGAAATATGGCCATCTTGATCAATTGTCATTTAATTTTTTAATATAATCTTTAAATTGTATCCAGTTCTTTGTTTTTGTTTTTTTGTTTTTTTTTTAAATTATTTTTTATTGAGTCATAACTATGTACAATAATTCAGTCATGGAGTACAGTGTGCGGGCTTCACATACAATCGGAGATATTTTTATCAACCTGATTAATATAACATTCATGATATTTTCTCATTTACTATGTGAAAA